>JAPKLW010001609.1:103120-130221 GCA_026898455.1 Plectranthus barbatus | reverse complement strand
CCAATAAACCTTGTACATAATATACCAATCATAATGCTTTCAGTATATAATTCCATCAATCTCCCACTTATACTCAAAGCATTATACATTTGCTTTCCAGAGTATAACGCGTCTAAACTAATCTAGCTATTACATCAAGCATTCTACGTGGCTGGCTTTGCCCTCAGCCCAAGGCTACGTACATGCATCTCGTAAACCTTCTGAGGCAGAGCTTTTGTGAATGGATCCGCTAGATTATTTTTTGTATCAATTTTCTCTATCAGCACATCACCCCTTGCTACGATTTCTCGTATAATATGGTACTTCCTTTCAATGTGTTTTGTTGCTCTGTAAGTTCGTGGTTCCTTAGAATTAGCCACAGCTCCCGAGTTATCACAATACACCGTGATTGTTCTAGGTAGCTTAGGAATCACGTCCAACTCCAGAAGGAAGTTTCGAAACCATACCGCTTCTTTCGAAGCTTCAGAAGCTGCCACATATTCGGCTTCCATGGTGGAGTCCGCAATGCACTTCTGCTTTGCGCTCCTCCATGATATGGCCCCACCTCCCAATGTAAACACATAGCCAGAGGTGGACTTCTTTTCATCTCGGTCTGCCTAGAAATCCGAATCAGTATAACCCACAGGGCACAACTCATCACACTGATAAATAAGACAATAGTCCCTTGTCCTTTTCAAGTATTTGAGTATGTGCTTTACCGCGGTCCAATGCGCCTGTCCAGGGTTAGACTGGTATCTCGCTACCATGCCTACAACTAAGTAGATATCTGGCCTCGTACATAACATTGCATACATGAGGCTACCCACAGCCGATGCACACGGCACGTTGCTCATCTCATCTTTAACCTTTTGTGTCACCGGACACTGATCCTTGGAAAGATGTATGCCATGTCTGAAGGGTAACAGACCTTTCTTGGCATTATGCATGTTGAAACGGGCAATCACAGTATCCACATATGACCCTTGAGACAAGGTCAGCATCCTCTTATTGCGCTCCCGCAATACTTTTACCCCTAGGATGTATCCTGCCTCCCCTAGGTCCTTCATTTGAAACTGCTCGAATAACCACCCCTTCATGCCCGACAATACTTCCACATTGTCACCAAATAGGAGAATACCGTCTACATAAAGTGCAAGGAATACCACGCTTCCGCTGACACACAGACGGTACACGCAACTCTCGTTTGAACATTGTGAGAATCCATAAGATTTGATC
Organism: Plectranthus barbatus; assembly: GCA_026898455.1. Taxonomy (NCBI): domain Eukaryota; kingdom Viridiplantae; phylum Streptophyta; class Magnoliopsida; order Lamiales; family Lamiaceae; genus Plectranthus; species Plectranthus barbatus. The sequence continues at coordinate 129,006 of JAPKLW010001609.1, read as the reverse complement.
ACTTCATCAAAACGGAGATTCCATGACCGTGAAGCTTGTTTAAGTCCATACAGCGACTTCCTTAGCTTCCAGACCAAATGTTCTTCGCCCTTCTGCACATAACCTTCTGGCTGTTGCATATAGATGTCCCTACCTTCTTCAAGGTACCCGTTTAGAAATGCGATTTTGACATTCATCTGCCAGATTTCTAGGTTCTTATGTGCTGCTATGGCTAGGAGTATTCGAATGGACTTAAGCATGGCTACCGGTGAGAAAGTCTCGTCATAGTCTACACCCTCTTTCTGACTATAACCTTTCGCCACCAGCCTTGCTTTGAAATCTGTAATTTCCCCATTCGATCCTTTTTTTCTTTTGTATACCCATTTGCACCCTATGGCTCTATGGCCATCCGGCAAATCAGTTTTCTGGTATACATCCATAGCAGTAATGGATTCTATTTCAGAATCCATGGCGATCAGCCATTTGTCCGCATCTTTATCAGATACCGCCTCGTCATATGTCCAGGGATCGATATTATCTAGTCCGTTTTCCGGGATCAAGTCAGAAGACTCTCCCACGAACATATACCTTTCGGGTTGGTGACTAACCCTCCCACTGCGACGAGGCATCTGAGCTGTCTCAGTAGTTGGCACAGTACGCGTTGGTCCCACACCTTGCATTAGTGGCAGTGTTGGTATATTCTCACCTATTACAGGTGGATCTACCACTACACTGGGCTTTCCTGATGGAATTGCTTCTTTATCCTCAAGCTCGTGGAGGATAATTTCACTCTTGGATCTGTGGTTTCTTACATATTCGTCCTCCAAGAATCTCGCATTGGTACTGACAACGACTTTCTGATTCTCAGGACAATAGAAGTAACCACCTTTCGTTTGCCTGGGATATCCTACAAACAGCATCAGCTTGCACCTACTTTCTAACTTATCAGGTTCCTTTGTCAGCACATATGCTGGACAACCCCAAACCCTCACTCTGTTCAAACTTGGCTTTCGCCCATACCAGAGTTCCAGAGGTGTTTTTGGAACTGATTTAGAAGGTACCAGGTTAAGCAAATAGGCCGCTGTTTCTAAGGCATATCCCCAAAACGAAACTGGCAAGCTTGCATAACTCATCATTGACCTGACCATTTCTAAGAGAGTTCTATTTCTTCTTTCTGCTACACCATTTTGTTGAGGGGTTCCTGGTGCAGTCCACTGGGATGTAATCCCGTTATCTGACAAGTACTGCAAGAACTCGTTACTGAGGTATTTCCCACCACTATCAGATCGTAGTGTCTTGATAGTCTTTCCTAGCTTCTTTTTTACCTCAGTCCGGAACTCTTTGAATTTCTCAAAGCATTCAGACTTATGGCGAAGCAAATAGACATATCCGAATCTTGAGTAATCGTCAATGAATGTAGCGAAATACTCATAACCTCCAAGAGCTTGCGTGGACATTGGTCCACATAAGTCAGTGTGGATCAATTGTAACACATCCTCTGCTCGAGACTGACTTGCCTTAAAAGGCCTGGTCGTCATCTTTCCTTCTATACAGGATTCACAGATTGGATGCGGTACCACTTGGAAGGAATCCAAGAGCCCATCGCATGCTAATCTCTTTATCCTCTTTAGATTGATGTGACCTAGTCTCAAGTGCCAGAGATATGTTTGATCCTCATCGGAAGAAAACATCGGAAGAAAACTTTCTCTTTAAATGATTATTATTATTAGATGAGTTTGCAACATTCAAGGAAGATTTATGCATACAATCAATGATATAGAGAGAGTCAATCAGTTTACCATGACAGATAACACAGTTATTACCAATGATAGAAACTCCACTATCAAAAATAACTGAATATCCATCACAAAACAACTTGGAAACTGAAATTAAGTTCCGCCGAAAAACCGGCACATATAAAACATCTCTCAAAATCAGAACATTGTTTTCAAAGCATAAAGTAAAATCCCCAATGGCTACTGCTGAGACTCGTTATCCGCTGCCCATTGAGATGGTAATCTCTTCATGCTTCAGCTGCCTTGTCGGCCTGAACCCCTGCAAAGTATAACAAACATGGTCAGTAGCTCCAGTATCCACTACCCAAGAATGGGTAGAAACTGATGCTAAATATGTTTCCGTTATAAATGCACATGACGCACCTTGTCCAGTCTTCCTGACTTGACAATCTTTCTTCCAGTGACCAGTCTTGCCACACCTGAAGCACTTGTCTCTTTTAGCAGGCACGCGCGGTGTCCTCTTTGACTTTCTACCAGAAGTTGTACCTTTGGCTTTCTTCTTAAACGTTCCTTTGCGCCTCTTGCCAACCAGCGCAACAGGACGATTACTAGAAGTAGCCAAAGCAACCTTTTCTGGCTGCATGACTGATTCCGCTGCCATCAAGTCATTGAGTAGCTCGTTAAGAATGTACTCTTTCTTGTTCATGACAGCATTCAGTCTAAAGTTCTCATAGGACTTTGGCAGAGAGTTTAGGGTGATATCAACCTGTGCTTCCGCATCGATACCTCCCCCATGCAGTGTAAGCTCATCCATAAGAAGAGTCATACCCACCACATGCTCTCTGACCGAGCTTCCTTCCGCCATTTTATTTCCCACGATTTCCCTCATGAGATTGAATCTGACAGCTCGGTCTGACTCACCATAAGTCGCTGTGAGGCTGTCCATAATGTCACTAGCATTCTCATATGAGTGATGCTGCTGTGCAAGAACCTTGGACATCGTAGTCATCATATAGCATTTCACTATATTGTTTGACTTGAGACACTTATTATAGTAGCTCTTTTCCTCATCAGTCGATGCATTAGTGAGCTCAGCCGGACGAGGCTTATCAAGGACAAACTTGTGTTCATCTGCGACAAGGATGTAATCCAAGTTGCGTTTCCATTCTTGGAAATTAGGACCGGTTAATTGGTTTTGTGCTAAGATATTGATTACATTCGGTAAAGACATGTCTGAAAACAATAAATTAAAAACACCAATTAAAACATAGTCGCAAAACTTTGAAACAATTAAATATTGAAACCTTATGATAAAGCAATATTAATGTTTCCTCCAATTTGCTAAGTATTACTATTGCAAGCCACACATGTGGACGTTTACAACAAAACACTTAACCAGACTGCATTTTTCAATTCCAGTCCTTTAATTCCAATCCATGCCCGGGTTCCTTAGACAAATGGAATTAATAATTGGAGACTAACTTAAGACCATATTATCCTACTGAGCAGGGACTTCACATATGAGTTATACTCTGGACAATATCTAAGCTAGCTTACCACCAAAGCCAACCCTCCCATATAAGGACCTATTTGAACACACCTGATCCCTATAATAAGGTTGTCTCATTTAATTCAATCCCTAGAGAACTTATGAAAACCCAATACGGAAGCTACACATGTAGACGTTTACGCATGAACTCCCACTTCTCACATGAAATAAATGTTTGTTTTAAGAAATCCTATCTATTAGAACTTATGAACAATGAATTAAGTAAGCTACACATGTAGACGTTTACCTAATAAATTATTCACTTCCAATAAAGGATCGCTTTGTGGAGGTCTTACTAAATTATGAGCATAGTAATTTTCAGTTCATAAGGTTCAATTGCACAGATTATTTTATGTAGCCATAATTATAACATTGCTAAAATTCTATCATGCAAAGCATGAACCCCGAATTTATAGTCATAATTAATTACATAAAATAAATCACATAGCAAGCTTTAAAGCCGTAAATAAAAGCAGTAAACGTGCTCTCTATTATCTACAACATGCTGATATGCTGCGCAATTATTTTAAACACGTATATCATGCGAAGACAGATAATAAAACAAATAAAAATGTCCTCGTGGCCCCATGATACAAAACGAAATAAATCTAACTATTACAAGTTGGAATTTATTTTACAGATCTTCGACTGGGCTCCAACTACTTGGATTGAGATCTTGATTTATTTTCTGAACTTGGGCCTCCAAGATTTGATCCATCAGAAAATTGGACAACTGGGCCAGTTAACGAGATCGCAGGCCTAGGCACACATTGCAAGCCCAATAGCCCGCGAGAACTCGGCCCCGACAAGCCACCACCGGCGAAACACCATCGCCGGCGACCCGCCGTCGTCGTGAGGGCTCCCGGCATGCACAACAGCCATGCACGTACGTGCATGGATGCAGTCCGCGATACCACCTCCTCCGACCGTTGCCCGTTTCGCATGCCGCAGCCCCGGCTTGCCCCGACCGTCGCCCGAACCGCCGTTCACTCTTCTTCTCCACCGTTGGCCTCCATGACTCGCCGGAATCACGCAAGGATGGAACCGGGGTCGCGCGAACCATGCGAAAAACCCTAGGGTTTTCCGCGTCCGGCCACACGCTCACCGCCGTCCCAGTCCGCGTCGCCGGCCACCGAGCCACCACCTCCACCTGCCCCGCCTGCCGACGCCGACCGATGGAGGGAGGACGGCCGCCAGCGTGTACAGCGCCGCGCAGGGCTGCCGCACGCCTGTCCCGCACGCCGCCGCGAACCGCCGCCCTGCCCGTCGCCCCTCGCGTCGCCGGCCCGGCCTGGAGCCCCGCGCGCCGTGCCCTGTGCCAGCCGTGGCCGCCCGGCCTGTGCGCGTGCGTGCGAGTGCGGCGCGCGCGAAACCCTAGGGTTTCAGCGCCGCCGCCGCCGTCGCCGTGCACCGCTGCCGTGCGCTGCCGTCGACGACCGTGCATGGCCCCCAGCCACGCCAGCCCTGTCGCGTGTTGTCGCGCGGTCCTTCGTTCTTCGTGTTCTTCGTGTTCTTCGTTCTTCATTTTACAGATTTAATTTTTTGAAAATAGAATATTACATTGGAATAATTCTAATTACATTCTAAAAAGATTCTAATCTAACCACGGATTTATCTCGTGGGTGAAAAACGAATCCATATAAATGGGCGGATTTACCCGAGGAACCACGAGGACGAAAAACATACAATCAATCCATAACCATCCATTGCATGCAATCAATAATAATAATCATGCATGTTCATAGGCAATATTATTTTTCCGATAGAGCCAATTAATTGAACCTCGCTCTGATACCAATTGAAGGGATTCGTGAACTGAATCACGAAGTCCGTTTGCCAAGGATCGTTAATTAGAATATCAAAAATAAATTGCTATGCCTATGATCAATCCTAGCATGCTCCTATATTATTATGCATAAGAAGGTTATGCGGAATACCTGGATTGATGAACGATGAAGAACGCGTGCGCGGAGATGCCTTTTGATCTTTCCCTCGCACCAAGATTTAATTTCCTAACAGATTGAGGAAATTAATCTAAAGAAAATAATAAATTATTTTCGAAAATAATGAGGAGAGAGAGAAGAAGAAATCCTCCTGATCTGATCTTCTGATCTGTTTCCCAACTCGATCTGAAAACCTGGTGAGGATTCTCTATCAGATCCCTTGCCCGGTTGAGAAGAAGAATTTCCTCCTCGTATCTCAGACTCTGTCGATCACCACAGCTCCCAATGCTCTGGTTTGCTGTGTGCAACTTGTGATCTTAAAAGTTGTAGGTGCATTGAGGTCTGAGGTACTGAGGCCTATTTATAGGAAATTCTAGGCTTCTGTTGGGCTTGAGTTATCATGGGCCAGACCAGGGACCAGAATGCAAATAGCAAATAAGGCCTATCAATTAATTAATTCCCATATTCAACCCAGAATATAATTAATTAATTAATATTGATTCATGCCACTAGAGAATCAATACTGTCCTACCTATTTGCTACCACGTTTTGAGGAACGGGTTGCATTGGACTCGATTTATCCCCACATTTAAGGTTACAGACATTCGTTAATTAATTTAAGCTCTGACAAGCTATTTAATTAATTAACATCTTTAATTCTTGAATCAATCCACTCAAACCTTTTCACTTATGCTTGAACTTAATCAGCCTGCAGGACTTTAGCATAACGAACCTTTTGAGCTGTTCAGGGAATGTCACCATCCTATACTGGATGTGGTTACCTAGTTCAGATACCAGACAGTCATACACAAATTGATATCACCCAAGACTGCAGATGTACAGGTTCAACTAGAACCTTCTCTACAACTCAAAGTGATATACAATATATGTACACTTCTGTATCATCATATAGGCTTAAGATTCCATCGAGTCATAGAGATCTAGATTCTTTTAATGTCAGATAAAAGAATCGATCTCGACTTAGGTCCTCATCAATGTGTTCCCCACACCAGCTTACCAAGACATCCAAGATAAGATGCTTATCCGCATATGCTGCAGCCTACACCGACAGTTTATCCTGGAACTGTCTCAGCTGTGATGACTATTTATATCTCGCTAGGTCAAACGATCCATACGATCTTCCGTGATCTTCTACACACCGTATGATCTCCCTATCGACGAGATAAGAGGATAATTTTGTTTGCGACACATGTTTGTTAATTCAGACAGGAGATGAACATACAACAATTATGATTTCCAGTATATTAACCAATAAACCTTGTACATAATATACCAATCATAATGCTTTCAGGGCTGCTTCATCTTCCTTTTGCAGCCTCTCTTCCTTTTCTTTTCTCAATCTCTCAAGCTCCCTTTCTTTCGCTTCTTCAAGCTCCATGAGATTCTCCTGAAACTCTTCGACTTTTGCATTTAGTTTCATTTGAAGAACCTGCAATTTTAGTAGACCAACATGATTTTCATCAATCATGCGCAAAATATATTCCAGATAAGTTTCTTAACGTTTTGTTGTGGCAGTTTCTGGAAGTCGCAGTTCTTTAGCAACAGTTTCTTGAAGAGATTGCTTTTTAGGGAAAACTTCTTGCATTGACAGTTCTTGCGCGACAGTTTATTTGGCTGGCAGTTCTGGTGTTGTTTCTGTTGTCTCCAAGATATGCTGAGAAGTGTCCATGACTTGTTCAGGTGGAGTGTTGTGAGCATGGCCATCTGAGCTGCTGGTTGATTCTGATGGAGTGAAAGGCTCTTGATGAGGAGAATCTGGCATTGGATTTTGACTCTCCTCTGAGTTTGTTGGGTCTCGAATATCCCAGATGTTCACCTGTTGTTCCTCAATAGTCTGTTTGTCCTTTTAGGGCCTACTCAACTCTTCCTCGGAGATGTCCTCAAGCACCAACTTCCTTTTCTTCTTCTTCTTCTTCCTGGCATGTTCTTCTCGGGTTTTCATTAGAATCCTTTTCTTCATGCTCGGGACTGAAGAAGTAGTTCCTTTGTGTGTCTACTTTCCTTTGGTGGGTGATGAACTAGACACTTCATCAACGTCTATCACCCTGTAATCAACCTCATCCCTCTTAGGATTGCCATCATCACCACTATCATCGTTTTCATCATCTGTGAAACAGTACACTGGATTTCTTATGGGGATAAAATCGGATGAGATAACTGACCTTCAATCCAAATCCAAAACCGAACTTAAATTTTTTGGTCTCTCTGATGGTAATGTTTTTCTTGGAATTTTCCAGAAGTCGCCCAAAAATATATTCCGCCCAGTTTCCTCTTGGGTCGTCATCCAGAACCATCATCACAGAATACTTTGGCTGGCTCAGTTCGGAGAATGATCTAACTCCACAGTGGAGCATGTGAAGTGCTATCTCACTTAGGGTTTTGTAGAAGGGCTTCAGGTCGGAAACCTTTGTGGCAGCTTTAAATCCTTCCCTGGGATCTGCCTTCTTCAATTCTTTCCAGTGCCTCTTCATCGCTGCGTCTTTATCGTCGTCCCAATAACTGGCGATATTGACACCCATACTGGGTGGATGGAGAAATTGAGCAACAAGATCGGCATTTACAAGAATTGGAACCTTTTTCACCTTCATCTTGAAGAATCTATCGTGCTTGTCGATGATCGCATTTTCATAGAACTCTGCAATGCGATGGAATTTGAAACGGCATGGATGCGCCTCCAGAAATTTTAGCAATTTCTCCTTCTCCAGCTTTTTGTAAAGTTCCTCGTCAGAGGTTAAGGACTCAATATCCCTTAAGTTTAGAATATTCTCCTTTACTACTTGTCCCGCTCAGATTTGCTTGCTGGTGAGGTCGAAGGAATCCACAATATCATTGGAAAGATGTTGTAATGCAACATGAGGGATGTTGATAGCGCCTCTGTCGGGATTATCATATGTGCTGGTGCCTTCGCCTTATTGAGTCTTCTTTTTACCCATAGTCGATTGAGGCAATGTGGGTGACTAGGAGTTCAAAGATTTGCAAAATCTTGAGTATGAGATATATATGCAGAAATCAAATGAGGAGGATGATGATCAATAGGGTTCAAGAGGGTTTTGATCCATCAATATCCACGGTTGACATAAGAATTTCTTTACGCAATCAACGGCTCCATGGAAGGCTGACGTAGATAGCGCCTGTGCTTATTCTGTCATGGCGTGCGAGGAGCGCGTGGGTGTAACTATGTGGCTTCTCATAATTCGCCATGACTCTGGCCTACATTAAATGTGGCTTTCAGTCGACGACTCTTGAAAAATCATAACTTCGCGCCTTTGATCATCCAGTTTTCCTATCTTACTTTTGCAACTAACTGCTCGGGTTAGTTCGCAACTGTCCCTTGTCAAAGAACTGAACAGCTTCCAGTTAGGAACTTTCTTCTGTCTTTCAGTTAGAAATTGAGATCCTTTGCAGTTTCGTCAAGCAGTTTCATAACCAGTCAACTTCTGAATTTCCTCCTTAGGAATTAATGTGAAGTTTGGAAAATCGTACATCTTCGGCTTGACCATTTATGGACTTTGAGCTCTAGCCTTTAGACCCATTGGTTGTATGTCACATTGGATGACCTAATTTAGTGGTTGAGCAATGAATGTCGACTTAATATTTCTGACTCTGAATCACAAAGAGTCTTTTCCCGCATTGAAAAGACTTGTCACCCTATCGATTCATGCACAAATCTGTCTATAAAAGCCCTTTCAACAAGGTATTGTATATCATCTCATTTAAAACCTTGCTTCTTCGATTCTCTAAATTCTCCAACACAAATGACTGCTCTATGGACTATCCCGGAGGATATGATGAGGATCACTATTCATAGAAATAAGATCCTTGATAAGCAAAGATTGTATGCGCAATATTCGAACACTCCAGCTATTTATAATGAGGTGATGGAAAATCTGTGGGTTTACGGTTGGAACGGTTTGTGACCATCGAGCCTTGCTGCTTCCACAGGGACTTGCTCAAGGTGGTTGCCTACAACGCCACAGTTTTTTACACGAAGATCTTCTTTTACCTCAACGGAGTGGAGTTCCATTTGTCAACTGACTATCTTGAGGAAGAGTTCAAGCTGCCTCATAGAGGAAAACCGGTCATGGAGTATAGGATGGAGGAGACGGCGCCGGAGTGGTCAGTTTGGCCAGAATGGAGAGTGACAAACATCAATTTTGATCCAACTGTCCCAAGTGGATTCCTCAAGCCACAGTACATGGTGTCCTTTGACATCATCAACCAGATGGTGGTTAGCAATCCGATCATGGAGACTAACTTTTCACCACCTGTCTGGAGAGCGATGATGGCGTTTGAAGATTAGGCTGAGGTGGACTGGGCAGCGTTTGTCTTCGACCGTCTGAAACTTGCCATTGAAAATGTGCTCGAAGTCCCTATCCAATACAGCATGCAGTTCAATTGGCTCCTTGAGAGGCGGATCCTATTTTTAATGGACTACAGCATCCCGAATCTGGTTGCATCCAACTACTATCCCCCGAGATGGTGCTGATCTCTTCCAACCGCCTCTGACTGTCTGCAGCCTCCGACTTCTATCTCCAAAAAAAACTGATGTATTTTATTTATTTTATAATGTACTTCGTACCCTCTTCTACTATCAATAAATAGTTCTCCCTTTCTTAAATATCTTCTGCGCAAACTGGATTTTCGTACTTCTATCATCTGACAACTCGATGACATGCGCCTGTTACCTTTAGAACTGTTGAACACATGTCCAATTTTTACTGGCACTCGGCAGCTGTCAAGCATTCAATGTTGACTTCACAGATTTTGAATCTGAATCGTGGAGCGTTGTGTCTTCATTGGAACGTCGTTTCTTACATTTAAGTGGATAGACATCATCTCGAACGTCGCATGTTTTCGCCTATAAATACTCCTTCTTCAAGACATTGATAAGCACACAAACCATCATCTCCCAGATCTTTGAGAATTAACTGAAATTCACTCATCAGATAATATGACTTTTGCGGATGATATCTCCATCGAACAAAACAAGATCTTTCATAAGTTTGGGTTGGAGGTCCAATATTGGACTAATCATCGATTGTTCAGCGTGGTGATGGGGGGCTTGAAAGCAAATGGTCTTGAAAAGTTTGTGAGCCAAAAGCCTTTCAAATTCCAAGAGTATAAGCTGAAGGTGTTTGCCCACACCAGCTACGTTTTGGAGGAAAACGAAATCTTCGGCAACATCAACGGCTGATAGATTTGCTGGTCTCTCGAGCCCTTTTTCATCTACTTAGGACTCCCTCGTGGTGATACACCAGTCATGGACTTCTTCAAGAATGAAATGGTGCTCAAATGGTCCGCTTGGCAAAGATGGAGGGGTGCTGATGTCGATTTCCACCCTACGAGCTCATCAAATTGGTTGATGCCTCAATATCGCCTGACTTTTGACATCATTAATCATATGATCGTTGGCAACCCTTTGATGGATAGGGACTTCTCTCTGCCAGTCTGGAAGGCTATGATGGCCTTCGTTGAAGAAGAGGGCGTCGATTGGGCTACCTTTGTATTCAACCAGGTGAGGGATGTCTTAGAGCATCTGCCTGATATCCCAGTTCCTTACGGGATGCAACTGAGCTGGCTTCTGGAGCATGACATTCCATCCCTTGTCCAAGGCTGGACCAACAACGAGGACTCCACTTCTATCCTCTGATGCATCGTCCCTCTCGCTGATTGAATTTCAACTTCCTCTAGGAACTTTTTTTGTACATTTTTTAAATTTCTGTTGATGTAATGTACTCTCCTTTTGAATGAAATCGAATTGTTTTATCTTTCCAATCTCGAGTCACAGTTTTTGATAACATAACTGTCTTAACTGTACACGTTATATAGTTTCGCACGGCACAGTTTTAATCTCTATCTCTCGAGATTTCATCAAACTCCAGAAGACCTAGTTTGATGCACAGCTCTTTAAAACGAGCCTCAGGTAGCGGTTTGGTGAGGATGTCCGCTAACTGGTCCTCCGTTCTAATATATTCCATCGAGATATCCTCTTTCTCAACATGATCTCGAATGAAATAATGATGAATATCAATGTGCTTCGTCCTGGAGTGTAGAACTGGATTTTTCGATATACAAACTAAGTTGTTATTGTCACAGTAAGTAGGGACACATCCAGTTTCGAGCACAACAACTGGCTGTTGCTACATATTCAGCCTCAGTGGTAGACGTAGCCACTGAATGCTACTTCTTACTGAACTAGCTGATCAGTTTGTGACCTAAAAACTGACAGGTTCCACTTGTGCTCTTTCTATCAATTCTGCAGCCTCCAAAATCTGAATTAGAGAATCCATTCAGCATGATTCCATCAATTTTGGGATACAGATACCTAACGACTCAGTCTTCTTAAGATATCTCACAATTCTCTTAGCCGCTTCCATGTGAGACTTCTCAGGATTCGTCTGGAATGTTGCACAAACTCCCACAGCATAAGATATATCTGGTCTACTGGCAGTTAGATAAAGTAGTGACCCAATAATCCCTCTATAAGCAGTCGGATCGATAGGTTCACCTTCTTCATCAAGAGTGATCTGAGAGCTGGTGCTCATAGGAATCCTTAGAGACTTCGTCTTCTCCGGACAGAATTTGTTGATTAAGTCTTGAGTATACTTCTTCTGACTTATGAAAATCCCTTCGTCAGACTAATCAATTTGCAAACAAAGAAAATATGTCATCTTGCCCATCATACTTCTCACATAGCTTGGTGTTTTTGCTGCCAAAGATGATGTCGTCCTCATAGATTTGAACAAGCAGGATGTCCTCTCCATCCTTTATCTTGAACAAGGTTCGGTCGATTGCACCCTTTTCAAATCCATTCCTGAGCAAAAACTGGGAGGGAGTTTCATACCATGCTCTAGGTGCTTGCTTCAAACCATACAAAGCATTCCTTAGCTTGTAGACTAGGTTTCCTTGCTAGAAACCAGGGGCCGCTCGACGTAGACCTCTTCCTTTAATTCGCCATTAAGGAAGGCACTCTTCACATTCATTTGAAGAACTGTGAAGTTGTGATAAGCTGCATATGCCAAGAATAGACGAATAGCTTCCAGTCTGGCAACTGATGCGAATGTCTCATCAAAGTTTATCCCTTCGTATTGTCCGTACCCCTTAGCAACCAATCTTGCTTTGTTTCGAATGATGGTACCGGTCTTATCTCTTTTGTTCTTGAAGACCCACTTGGTACCGATCACGGACTGATGAGTCGGTCAATCCACTAGATACCACACATTGTTGAGAGTGAACTCTCCTAGTTCTTCTTGCATCGCATTAATCCAATCCGTTGATTGAAGAGCTTCAACAATCTTCACAGGTTCGATCTGAGATATGAAGAAAGGCATGAATGCAGTGCCTTGTCTGGTTCTAACAGGATTTCTAATATCATCCAGGATGGCTTCAATGGGATGATCTCTAAGCCAACTGGGCTTCTTCACAGGTACGGCTTCAGCGGGAGAAGCTGGAGTCTCAGAAACTGCTGGAGGTTCGTGATGAGATGATTCACCTCTATGTTCTGGAACTATTTCACCTCCTTGTTCTGGAACTTTTCCATCTCCTTGTTCTGGAACTACATTCTTAGCAGCAACTGGATTCTGAACTGCAATTGGCTCGACAGTTGGAGCTACTTCCTCAGCAGCCTCAAGGTTGACTTTCTTGGTATCAAGTTGTTGTGCTTCCAAAACCGTTGCATAGGCTTCAGGGGGCTTCTCTTCACTTTGTTCTTCTATGTTAATGAACTTTAAGGCCTCAACAATGACATTAGCATCATTGGCCCTCTCGGCTGCTTGGGGTTCAGCCGAGGCAACTGGAGTCTCAGAAGCATCATTCATAGATCTAGTCAGAGGAACTGTTTGATTATGATCAAGATCAGTTCTAGGTTCCTCATTGACATCCCTAATCTCATGATTTTCCGAACCCAGTTCTTGAAGTGTCCTGCGCACTAGAGTAGAACAACATGACATGTTATTTCCACAAGTTGGGTTATCTTATTGAATACCCTATATCCCTTATAGGAAGGATGTCCATAACCAAGGAACACCCCTTCATCAGCCTTTGGGCTGAAGGTATTCAATTTAGACTTTCCATTATTGTGAATATAACATGGAGAACCAAAAGCATGAAGATGAGCTATAGAAGGCTTACGACCATTGTAGATCTCGTAGGGAGTCTTGTGCAACTGCATGTTGAATGCACTTCAATTCTGCTTGTAGCATGATGTCATCAAGGCTTCTCCCGAAAATCTTTTTCCAAGGTCGGTCTCGGCTATCATGGTCCTCAATGCTTCTTTGAGTGTTCTATTCCTTTGCTCAGCAAGGCCATTTTGTTGAGGAGTTCTTGGAGTAGACTTCTCATGTCCGATTCCAATTTCAGCGTAGAAGTCCATGAGGGGTCCATTGCAAAACTCTGTTCCATTATCGGACATTATCCTCTTAACTGTCACCCATTTGTCATTCTGAAGATGGCTAATCAATTTTGGCAGCTGAATTTGGACTTCGTCTTTGGACTTGAGCAGCACCACCCACGTATATCTTGAGTAGTCATCAACAACTACTAATGTAAACTTTCATCCTTCAAATGTGGGTGGATTAACTAGACCAAAAAATCCATGTGGAGCAGTTCCAAGATCCGGTTCGTGCTTGCTATAACTGACCTGTTCTTGAACGACACTCTTGTTTGTTTCCCGAGCTGGCAAGCTTTGCAGACTCCTTCCTTTTGGAAGTTCTTCTGAGGCAGTCTTTCAACAAGATTGTGTTTTGCTAGATGTTTGATCGAGCTGAAGTTCAGGTGACTTAATCTTTTGTGCCACAGCCAGTTTACTCCATCTAAGGAATTGTGCGCCAGGAGGCAAGTTCCCTCTTCTCCACTGGACCAGTCTACTACATACAGACCTCATTTTCTGATTCCTCTGATCTTGGTAACATTGGTCAGCTTGTCTATGATGTGGCACTCTTATTCTTCGAAACGGACAAGTAGCCACTCTCGATCAACTGGTTGATGCTTTGAAGATTGTGCTTCAGGTTGGTGACTAAGGGCACATTCTGAATTATGATTCCATTGTTCTCGACACATCCTTTTCCAACTACTCTACCCTTGGTTTTGTTCCAAAAGTGACAGACAGTCCTCTGCACATCATAAGATTCTTGAGAAGATCCATCTCTACTGTCATGTGTGCTAAGCACTCGCTATCCAAGATCCATGATCTTGCTTTCTTCTGAGAACTTTGTCCCTGCAAGACAAAGAATTTCATTTAGGTCCTCGTATCCTTTCGGGTCCTGCAAAGTCAGTTTTATGGATCTAACCTTTTGGTATCCAGACCTGTTTCACTTTTACAGTTCGTGAAACTTGATCAATTTTTAGTGATTGATTAACCTTTTTTCAAATATAATGTATTTGTTTGAATGCATGTTAGGAAAGGTTGTGTTGTGTAAACTCTTTCTGAAACTGTTGTTCTTGAAAGAGTCTCGAGAAACTGTTCAAGGATGACAAGCCATCACAGTCTTTTGAGAGTAAAACTGTCTCGACTCTGGCCTCGAATAGGTGTTCCTCGTATTCAGATAACTGTTATAATAGAACTGAGTTCTATCATAACCACTCAGATTTCTATCTGGTTGACAAACTGACTTCCTTGCAACATTTACATGTTGCTCAGTCGTTCTTGTTGGTAAAACTGCATTCCTTGCATATAGAGCATTACGCTTATCCAGTTTTGAAGGAAAGTCATTTTTCCTCTCAACAGTTTGTTTGTACATTTTACGAACTGTGTTAACTCTCTGTCGAGGTGCCAATTTCGGGTCAGTTTTTGACCAATATTTGGTCTTGACATTTTGCTTAATTGGCTCTTTGGACTTGACATTTCCTTTCTCCAACACATGACTTGGACTAAGTTTGGCTTTGACAGAGCCTAAAAATGTTTTCTTAGTCTTAAAAGTGGATGCATGTTCGCTCAACACCTTTTCATTTTGATGCTCCAAAAATCCAATTCCATATTTATCAGATGATTGTATTTGAGCATTCAAAATTTCATCTAATTTTCTTGAGCTCCTTTTAAAAGTACATTAACATTTAACTGACTCAAGTTTCTTCAAGGAATCACATTCTTTTTGAATGCTCTTCCTTGAGTTTTTCAAAATCCTCACTGATTGACCTCGTCTTTGCGACTTCTTCGTTCAACATTGATATCTCTGATTTCAGTGAGGCATTTTCACTAACTAATGCATCTTTAATCTCATGGAATTTTCCTAGCTCTTTAATGATGTTTTCAAGGGAATCATCTTCTGAATTTGAATGACAAAATTCAGAGTTTTCTTCAAAACATGTAGATGCAAGAGATGAGGGTAGATGAGTTGTTAACACTATTTCGCAGTTTGAAGCGCTATCTTCTTCATCGGTAACATTTCCATCAATAGCTACCATGAAGGAAAGAAGTGCTTCCTCATCATTCTCATCCTCGGACATGTAATAGCCATCATCATGGTCTGGTACGTCTGGCACTTCAGTTCTTGTGAGCATTGTTTGGGCCACAGCTTTAGATGCTCTCCTTTAAAACACCTTCTTCAGTCTGTCTCTCTCCTCCTGAGAAACTAAAGGGCATTCGTACTTCAGATGATCTGGAGAGTTACATTCGTAGCATGTGCGTGGCTCTCTCTTTGCAAACCTTTGCTCGCTGGACTGAGCTTCCTTCCCTTTTCATTTGGCCTTCTCGAGAAGTACAGCAAGGTTCCTTATCTTTTCCTCCAGTTTGGCAACTGACAGTTCAGTTTCCTTTTTCTGAACTAAGGTGGAGGTATCCTTCGCTGGTGAGGATTGATAGGCAGTTTTCTTGAAATCAACTGGCCTCTTTTGTCGCTGTTGGAAGTCTCTCTTTACGAAGAATACTGTATCACCATCAGCTGCTGAATTTGGGGTTCTAATAGTTTCATTCTTGTTCACCATCTAAATATCCCATTCATGGGCTTGGAGTTCGGCGAACAACTCTTTAATTGACATCTTCGAGAGATCCATGGTCTTTAAACTGGTGGTTTTGACAAACCAGTCTTCCTTCGGCATTCTCGAAAGAACTTTGGCATTCATGTCAGCCACCTTTTCTTCTCTTCCAAGATTTTTCATTTCGCTGACAATGGCGTTAAACCTTGCTTCCATCAATTTGATCATTTCGCCAGGCAGCATCTGGAAGGATTCAAATTTGATGACTCATATTTGTTTCTTATTGCGCCTCATAGCTTTAGTTTCCCTGGTAAGCTCGTTGATCCAGTCCCATAACTCTTTAGCACTGTTGTTCTCTATGGCTTCGTCCATGAGACATTCTGGGAGAGATTGCATAATCATTTCTTGAGCGATGGGATCCAGCTGATGGCGTTTCTTGTCTTCAAGTGTCCATTCTTCCAGTGTTTATCTATCATTTGGACACCACCTGGGCCATCTTCTCCTGCGAACTGAATTTTAATCTTCTGGATCTTCAGAGGTCCATTCTTCAAAACTTCATCCATCTCTGGATGCTGAGCTCTCAGTTGGATAAGACACCTCTTCTTCCATACCTCGAACTTCTCTGGGTTGTACTTGGGAAGGCTTGGATAATTCGTCATTATCTAAAGATAATATGCTCGCTAATCACAAATAACAAACAATTAAGAGTGTAAGGAAGTAAGGATCCGGTCTTAAGCGACTCAAAACAGGACAGTCTAGAAAGACTGACCTGCTCTGATACCACTTGTTAGGGGTGGCAACCTCTGACTCGACCCGACAACCCGACCTGAACCTAACACGAAATTAGCGGGTTGGGTCAACCCATTTAACTGTTGGGTCAATTTTGGGTTGAACCCACGAACCCAATTAAATTTTGGGTCGGGTTCGGGTCACCTGTGGGTCAACCCACGTAACCCGAATAACCCGCAAAATTATCAATTTGAAATTAATAAAATTTTATATCTTACCATTTTAGCAACTTTTTTAATATATTTAATTTTTATTCATCAATATTATATTCAATGTGTTATACTATAAATTAAATTCTATATTATACGTCAAATTATACATACATATATATAATAATAATAATAATAATAATGAAAATAAAAAAAGAAATATACCTAACACAAATTGTATGAGGTTTGATTACAAAATTGTCCTATTAAAGATAGTATAATTGTATCATATAAAAATAGTAAATATAATAAATTAGTGGAATGTAATATTTTAAAAAAATGACAAATATAAATTTGTTATATCTTTTATTATAAAGAATATATTTATGTTATAATATAATAAATATTATAAAAATAAAAATTGATATAATATTTTTATGGGAATAGTTTTATCACTATTCTCTGTTAATATATAGATAGATTATCTAATTATTTAAAATATAATTATAAGATTATAAACATATTATATATATGCATATATTAGTATATTTATAATATATGTTTTTTATATTATACATCTAACTATTTTTATATATTTGATAATACCAAAGCAAGTAGATAAAATACAAAACTTATAAAGAAGATAAAATAGTGAAAACATAAAATTTTACTAAAATATATTATATATGTATAAGCTATAACATTAAAATATATCAAGTAAAATAAAATTAATGTGATGTAATGATTTACACCCGCACTATGTGCAAATTAATTATATGATATTTTATTTTATGATATATTAAGATGAAATTAATAGAGTTATATATCTTAATATTTTTATAGATTATTTTTAATATATTTAATTTTTATTCGTTAATGTTACACATATTATAATATAAATTATTTTCTACATTATACGTCAAATTATATATACATTTAATAAAAATAAAAAGAAGTACATTAAACAAAAAATCTATGAGATTTGATTTTAATATTATCCTATAATAATGTTATATTTGTATTATTTTAATAGAAGAGTAAATATAATAAATTAATTAGATATAACAATTTACAGAAAAAGTGACAAATATAATTTTTAATATTTTTAATTATTTTTTATTGTAAATATGTTATAATAGAATAAATACAATAAAAATAAAAACAAAAAATTATGTGAATTTTTGGAGAGAACAATTTATTTTACTACTTTACTTTAATATATATATATATATATATATATATATATATATATATTAATTTATTTTATTTTTAAATTTGGTTAGAATATTTAAATAAGATTTGAACTAAAAAGATTTATATATCTTATTTTTTAAATTTGGTTAGAATATTTGAATAAGATTAAACGGGTCATTTGGGTCATTCTCGGGTCGACCTGAAAATAAACAGGTCGGGTTCGGGTTAAACTTTCTGACCCGAAAAAATAAATGGGTCGAGTTCGGGTTGGCATATAACGTGTTAATATTAGGTCTCAACCCGACCTGCCAACCCGAACCCAACCCAATTGCCACCCCTACCACTTGTTGGTCCCAGATTAGAGTACGTATAATGTGCAGCAGAAGTATAAAAATAGTTATTTGCACTCTTAATGTGGGCAGTTCAGTTTCAATTTACGACTCAGTTTTAAGCAACAGTTTTAAAACGATAGTTTGTATTAGCCAGCAGTTTTAGGTAACCAGTTTACAGTTATATGCAGTCAATGTTATACACTTCAACACTTTCAGAGAAGTGTTGAAGGTTTCAAATCACAATTGAAAACTGTATGGTGCATAAAGTAGATAAAACTGTAAATGATGCAGGATATTTATACTGGTTCGGAGCCTTAAGTCCTACGTCCACTCTTCGGAAATTAATCCAAAAATTCACTAAGTAATGAAGATACAATCCTCACGATCTATAGCAAGATGTTGTAGAGACCACCGTCCATAGAAGAAAGGATCACTCGCCCAGGCAGTTGTTCTTCACTCTTTCTTCAGTTCCTCGAAGCCAGGTGGCACCTTGAAGTCTTCTCAGAACTGGCAGTCATCGAAAATGGATTGACGACAAACCTCCCTTCTCCTTCTCCGGTGGGTGGATGGTTGAGTTCTTCCCAGAATGTATGTTGGTTGGCAAAAGCCCATAATAACCTTTTTCTCCTTAGAGAATCAGGTTGTTGTGTTCTCACTTGAAAAGTAAGAACACGAAGAAAAGTAGAATAAGTCAAAAGACTTAATCCTCGTGTACACAAAGGTCACTCGATGAGTCTCTAAAGATTCCTTAAGAAATAAAGCCTCGTGTTCAATAAATGAACCACGGAGTTAATGCCTTCTTGCTCGAGAGATTCTAATGCTTTGAGCTTTAAATTCGGTAGTGTTTATGAGCATTCTTCAGGTGTTTGTTGGTCGTAAGTCATTTATTGTAGTTTGTTGGGTGGTTTTTCGTAACGTGTCTCTCTGATCCTTCTGCTATATATAGTTGAAGATTTGAAAATAGCCGATAGAGACATTTTGAAGGAAGTCCAATCAGTCCCATCATTTTCTGTAAAGTAGACCTGCTCCTCTGCCTTTTTTGAATCACTGCCATGTGTTTTGCAGGGGCAGTTTGTACTTGTTGTGTCAGACTCGAACAACGTTGTACTCCAGTCATAACTGAGTATATCTTCGTTCCTTATTATTGAGTCTTGACTATTCGGCATCTTGCTTTTCATGTGTTTCTTTGACGTGAAACTTTCCTGGTCTAAAACTGTGAGCGCCTCTCGACAATTTCTTTATGAAAATTGTGTCCACTGTTTTCTTTGCTATACGCTCCTTGACAGTTGAAAAACTGTCTGCACAGTTTTTCACGTCCATTACTCTGCACAGTTTTCTCGTCCATTATCCTTGATAGTTTTCTCATCTGGACGGCTTCCACTTCAAAAATTGTTCCACAGTTTGTGACAGTTTTCTTCTCCTAGATATTACAACTCGTTTATCGTATACAAGGATTACACGAGGTAATAACTCTAAGGCCTAGACTTTGGTATATCGTTTTGACACATCAAAACATCAAATTAAAGGTGGGATTTCTACATCCATACCTAACATTCATGTTCTGCTGTGGCAGTTTCTGAAGTCGCAGTCCTTCAGCTACAGTTTCTTCAAGTGGTTGTTGCGTGACAGTTTCTTGAAGAGGTTGTTCTTGAGTGACAGCTTCTTGAATTGACAGTTTGCTCGACAGTTAAAGCAAAAGGAGAACTATTTTCATTCATTAGAAAAAGTAGGGTGATACAACATCCAAGCAAAATAAAAAGGAGGTTACACAAATTCATAAATGTTTATTTTGGAGGCAGCCAGCGGGTGGGCATCCATCTTGAGGGATAGTAGTCGGATCCAACCAGATTTGAAGGATCTTCTTTGAAGTATGGGATCCATTTCTCAAGGAGAGTTCAGTTGCATGTCATAAGGGATAGTGACTTCAGGCGGTCGAAGATAAATGCTGCCCAGTCCACCTCACCCTGGTCCTCAAACGCCATCATTGCCTTCCAGACAGGCGGTGTAAAGTCAGTTTCTTCAAGGGAATTGCAGACCACCATCTGGTTAATGGTCAAAGGACACCCTGTAACGCGGCTTAAGGAACTCACTCGATGCAGTTGGATGGAAGCTAATGTCCGACACTCTCCAATCCTACCAAACTGATCATTCCGATGCTATCTCCTTGCTTTGATACTGCAGAACCGACGTTCCACTGCGAGGAAGCCCGAACTCTTCCGCAAAATAATCAGCTAACAAGAAGAATTCCTCCCCATTAATATTGCAGTAGATCTCCTCATCAGAGACAGTGGCATTGTAGGTAACCAGACTGAGCAAATCTGTATGGAATGAGTTAGGCGTTATGGTTACGAAGCGCTCAAGATCTTTCGCCCTCAAGTATCCCATCACCTCCTTGTGAACAAATGGAGTTCTCTACTACTGTGCATAAAGCCTTTTCTCATTCAGAATCTTGTTTCTCTGGATAGAGATCTTCGCCATTTCTCTCGCAATATTGAAAGGAGAAGAAGAAGAAGATGATGAGGAAGACATATTTTTGGAAGATTTGATTTCTTATGGATTTTTTAAAGAGGATGGATTGTGTGCATTCCCTACTTCGTAAAAGGGGTATTTATAGGCGATTTTTGTACGTCGATCGAAAGGGTGGCAAGTCAATTTAATGAAGGACACGACTCTTCACAGTTCAGAGTCAGAAGCCGATGAGTCAACATTCAATGCCAAACAACTGCATCGAGCCATTCTTGAATGGACATATGGCCAAAGAAGTCAGAAGGCTAAGAGTTTAGAGTAATAGATTAGTCAAATTGTGGATGTACGGTTTTCCAGACTTCGCATTAATTCCTATGGAAGGAGTTTAGGAACTGAGTGCTTACGAAACTGCCTGAAGAAACTACAAAGGAACTTAGTTTCTAACTAAAAAAATAGAAGACAGTTCCTAACTGGAAGCTGTTCAGTTCTTTGACAAGGGGCAGTTGTGAACTGACCCAAGCAGTTAGCTGCATTAGTAAGATAGGGAAACTGGCTTATCAAAGGCGCGAAATTTTTATTTTTCAAGAGTCGTCGGCTGAAAGTCGCATTTAATGAAAACTAGAGTCATGGCGAATTACGAGGAGCCAAGTCATCGCACCCACGCGCTACTCGCACGCCACGACAGAATAGGTACAGGTGCTACCTACGTAAGCTTTCTCTAGAGTCGTTGATCGCATAAAGCAATTCTCATCACAACCATGGATCTTGATGGATCAAAACCCGCTTAAACCCTATTGATCATCATCTTCCTCACTTGATTTCTGCGCATATCTCTATCATATTTGAAGATTTTGCAACTCTTGAAACTCTCAATCACCCACATTGTTTCCAATCGATTATGGGTAAAAATAAGACTCAATCAGGCGAAGGTACCAGCACATCTGAAAATCCCGATAGAGGCGCTATAAACAAAAACATCCCTCATGCCGAATTAACACGCCTTTCCAACGATATTGTGGATTCCTACAACCTCACCAACAAGCAAATCTGAGTGGGTCAAGTCGTAAAGGAGAAGATTTGAGTCCCTAACCTCCAAAAAAGAGCTTTACCAAAAGCTGAGGAAAGAGAAATTGCTAAAATTTATGGAGGCGCATCCACGTTGTTTCAAGTCCCATCGCGTCGCAGAGTTCTATGAAAATGTGATCGTCGACCAGGATGGTAAATTCTTCAAGAAAAAGGTGAACAAGATTCCAATTCTTATAAATGCAGATCTTGTTGCTGAATTTCTTCATCTACCCAAGACGGGTGTCCATATCGCCAGTTATCTGGACGACGATAAAGAGGCAGCGATGAAGAAAGAATGAATGGAAGAAGGCAGATCCTAAGGAAGGTTTTAAAGCTGCCACAAAGGTTTCCGACCTGAATCCCTTTTACAAAACTCTAAGCGAGATAGCCCTTCGCATGCTATACTGTGGAGCTCGATCGTTCTCCGAACTGAGCCAGCCAAAGTATGCTGTGATGATGGTTTTGGATGATGACCCAGGAGGAAACTGGGCGGAATACATTTTTGGGCGACTTCTGGAGAATGCCAAAAAGAACAAAAGCATCAGAGAAACCCACAAATTCAAGTCCAGGTCGGCATTGATGAAGTGTTCAGTTCATCACCCAGGCAGAAGAAGAAGTTGTCGCTGCTGCTGAGCAGAAAAGGATAGAAGAAGAGGCAGCAGCTATTGAGGTAAAAAGAAGAGAAGAAGAGGCCGCTTCCGAGAAGGCAAGAAATAATGTAGAAGCAGCAGCAGCCAAGAAAAAAGAGGAAGAGGATGCAGCCAAAATTTCCCATCAACAACTAGAGTTGTATACTGCTACATCTTAGAGCCAAACCGACGGAGACTCAAGAGCACTCGTTGCTTCTGAAGAAACAATGTCTCCCAATCCCATCTTTGTGGTAGCACCTTCTCTAACCCTTGATGCTATGAGACAGGAAGTGAACCAGCAAATCCAGTCATCCATGGTCTCAATTTTTGATTTTGTGAAAAAGGGGGAAGAAAGGAGAGATGAACAAGTGAAGCTGCAGTTGCAATTGATGGAGATGCGAGATGGACAAATGAGAATTCAGTTGGAGTGCATGCAACAAGCCAAAGAACAGGAGATGAAACTAACGATGGACATGGCCAAGAGTTTTGCCATGCAAGCTGGAACCTCGACCTCTGATGCAACTTCAAAGACGAAAGATGCACACTCTTGAAACCAAGAGAAGGAAAAGGATAAGGACAAATCTCAGGCGTTGCTGAGTAACCTTTGAATTGTTTGTATCTTGTTTTACCGCGGTTTTGAACTTTTCATGTACTTGTACCGAACACATATAATGAAAGATCTAAAACTGCTGGTTTGAAGACAACTGCTCATTGTCTCTTACCTTGATACATAGTTGAATTCACATATTCCAGTGTGATCAGCATTCTTTTATCGCTCTAATCTGATTAATATTAATCGAGAAATATCTTTCCCATTCAGGGGGAAGATCGATTAGAGTAGGTCGAGTTTAGAAGAAGCACAGTTCTGAGCAATGTTAGACTTTCAAACCTTGTAAACTCAGAGCAACTGCATCTTCTTTTCGACTTAGAAGGTATGGTTTTGATAACATCAAAAAGGGGGAAATTGTTAGCTATTGATGTAGAATCCCACCTCTAATTTGATGTTTTGATGTTTCAAAACTGTGTACCAAAGTTTAGGCCTTAGAGTTATTACCTCATGTAATTCTTGCACAGTTTTTGAAGTGGAAGTCGTTCAGATGAGAAAACTGTCAAGAATAATGGACGAGAAAAACTGTATAGAGTATTGGACGACAAAAACTGTGCAGACAGTTTTAAACTGTCAAGGATCATATAGCAAAGAAAACTGTGGACACAGTTTTCATAAAAAAATTGTCGAGAGGCGCTCACAATTTCAGACCAGGACAGTTTCAAGTCAAAGAAACACGTGAAAAGCAAGATGCCGAATAGTCATAAAAGAGCATTGAAGACTCAATGATAAAGAACGAAGATATACTCAGTTATGACTGAAGTACAATGTTGTTCAAATCTGACACAACAAGTACAAACTGACCCTGCAAAAAGCATAGCAGTGATTCAGAAAAAACAGAGGAGCAGGTCTACTTTACAGAGAAGGATGGTAATTGATTAGACATCCTTTGAATTGTCTCTACCGGCTATTTTCAAATCTCAAACTATAAATAGCAGAGGAACCAGAGAGACACGTTACACACTACAAAATAAGAATGCTTACAAACCTTGCCCTTACTCTGTTGAATTTAAAGCTCAAAGCATTTAACGCTCTCAAGCGTGAATGCATTTACTTTGTGGTTCATTTATTAAACACGAGACATTATTGCTTAAGGAATCTTCAGAGATTCACCGTGTGACCTTGTGTACACGAGGATTAAGTCTTTCGACTTAGTCTACTCTCTTGGTGTTCTTACTTTTTAAGTAAGAACACACCAGCCTGATTCTCTAAGGAGAAAAAGATTCTTACGGGCTACTACCAAACCTTGTATGTTCTAGGAAGAACTTAATCATCCACCCACCGGAGAAGGAGAAGGGAGGTTTGTCCTCAATCCATTTCTGACGACTGCCAGTTCTGAGAAGACTTCAAGGTGCCACCTGGCTTCGAGGAACTGAAGAAGGCGTGAAGATCAACTACATGGGCGAGTGATCCATTCTGCTGTGGACGGTGGTTTTCACAGCATTTGGCGATAGATAGTGAGGATTGTATCTTCATTACTTAGTGAATTTTTGGATTAACTTCCGAAGAGTGGACGTAGGACTTAAGGCTCCAAACCACTATAAATATCTTGCCTCATTTATAGTTTTACTTACTTCACTCACCATACAGTTTTTAATTGTGTTTTGAAACCTTCAACACTTCTCTAAAAGTGTTGAAGCGTATAACTGTTGACTTAATATAAATGTAAATTGGTTACCTAAAACTGTTGGCTAACACAAATTGTCTTTTTTAACTGTTGATTAAAACTGAGTTTCCAGTTTTAAACTGAACTGCCCGTTTTGAGAGTGCAAATAACCGTTCTTATACTTCCGCTACATAATATTTTGTACTCTGATCTGGGACCAACAGTTGTCTTGATAAGATAGAGTACTAAATGACCACTAACTGCTATGAGGACGTGGGTGGTTGTTATTCAGTTATGGAAGTAGTTATTGTGAAGTATGAATGCATGGCTGTAGAGCAGGATGTTGAGGTTGTGTGCTCAGCATGAATGTGTGCGGCTGCTAACGTTCGATGCTGGGAGTTTCAGCAGAGTGAGGGTTCAGCAGTTGTACGTTGGATCTCAGCAGAAGACTCAGCAGAGTCGCATAGAGTTGTTGCTCTACTCGGTGGATTAGTTGTGTAATGCCGCATGTCAGACGATTATTGGTCAGAAGGTTGAAATCAGTTTTTCTGTTACAAGTCGACACCCTAATCTTGTTTTAGGGTTCGAATATATATTCAGTTTTAGAGAGAAGAATTCGTGTGTGTGAATTCTGAGAAAAAGAGAGATAGAAACATTCTTCTGTATTCTTGCTTGACTGATAATAATAACTCATACAACCCCCCGTGGACGTAGGCGTTAGAGCCGAACCACGTAAACCTGTCTTGTCGATTCGTGTTGTGTTTTGTGTTGTGATATGTGTTTCTGTGAATTGGGCACGCTCTAATCGTTACAAATTGGCGCCGTCTGTGGGAATCTTGGGCGAAAATAAGGAGCGTGCAAGATGTTGGAGTATACAGTAAAGCGAACTTTTAAGCGAGCTTTGTCATGT
>JAPKLW010001609.1:0-98120 GCA_026898455.1 Plectranthus barbatus | reverse complement strand
CTCGTTCGTGGTTGTTGGCTCTGCCTGAAACGTGCAGTTGGTTTATTTTATTTTAAATAATTTAAGCATGTCATCGATGTTTATATATTTTGTTGTTCCTCGTGGCTCCGATCTGTTTTTGGTTTTTGGTGCGATGGTTTATTCGCAGTTTATAATCGTTTTTCACCACGAGAAAATCCGTGGTTAGTGTAGGAAATGATTTAATTTTATTTCCTGTAATTTTATATCATTTTTGATGTAATTTGATGCAAAAAACGAGACCAAGAATCGAAGAACACGAAGAACACGAAGACGGTATTGCCATATTGCAGTCGAGCAGGGCCTGTTTGCGGCTCAACCGCGGCTCACCAGCGCGTCGGTGGTGGTGACCGGCCGTCGGGGATCGAAGCTGGGATGGTGGACGTCGTGTCAGCACCGGAGGTCGGCAAGAACGGCGACGGGTGGTGGTGCAACACCGACTGCAAATCGCGCACTTCTCTGCGCGCGATTTGCGGCTGGTCTGCAGCCTCTCTTCGCGGCGTTCTCGACGACGGTGGGGGCTGGTAGCCGGAACATCGGGGGTTGGATCTTGAAGCCTGATGATAGGCGACCAAATGGACGTCGGATTTTGGCCCAGATGGCGGCGGATTTGACGGCGGCGAGGGCGTGAAGGTCTGGTGTTCTCGCTATAATTCTGGGAAATTCCAGAAATTTCGCGCGACAGTTGCGAGGGACCGTTTTCTTCGCTTGATCGGCGACGATCCCGGCATGGATCGCCGGTGCCGGCGGCTGGAAATGGTAGGTCTTGCTTTAGACTTCAATGTCCAATGGTTGATTGGCGTTGATGGCGACAGAATTAGCGGCAATCGACGCGTGAAAATGGCTGCACGCATGAATCTCGCGATTCTGTCTGCGAGTGGGCTGATTTGGCGCGTCGATTAGTGGCTATTTCGGGTCGTATCCGTAATTCCAACGATTTGATCTTACTTTCCATACTTAGGGCTTCAATGCCCAGTAGGTTTGGGAGGTTGATGATCGATTATGACGGCGCAATGGGCCAACGAAGTCGGCCCAGTCGCCATAAAACCCTAATTTTCTGGGTTGACAGCATGTAGGTGGACGTTTTTTCGTGGTCATTTGGAGGCTTTCCATTTATGGATTTCCAGTACCAATGACATGGAATTGTAGTCCAAACCTAGGGCTTTAAGTCCCAGTAGGTTACCGGCATGATTGTCGTTCGAATCGATGGGAACGGAGGCGAGAAAAGTGCCCTGTGCACTTGTTTTTCGCCCAGGCTGCTCAACTAACCATTTTCTTCGGCCAATTGGCGGCGATTCAAGCGTGAATTTCCGATGCCGTTGGTTGGAGATAAAAGTCCAAACTTTGATCTTCAAAGCCCATTAAGTTTCGGCCGTTGACTATCCGTCATTTGATAGCAACGGTAGCTCGAAAAAGGCCATTTGCAGTAAATTCAAAAGCCCAAATTTGAATTGTTCAAGGCCCGGATCCGATTCGAAGACTAATTTGAAGAGCTGTATATCAAATATTCATGTAATAGAATAGGTAGATATGCAGGTACACATCTTGGGGCCACGAGGACATTTTATTTGTTCTTGCATGATGTGTGTTTAACTTTCTAAGCATGTTGTATGTTTTACATGTTAGGAGCATGCTAGGATTTATTTAATTCTTTATAGCATGCTGTCAAAAACCTCAATTTAAAATGACTAAGTGAATTAAAATAAATTTTAATTTATTTATTTAGGCCTCCACAATTGGTCTTATAAGTGATTGTGGATGTTGTTCGCGGGACCCTGGGAGTCTCCCCCTAGAGGATACAACATTCACTGGTTCACTGGATAAGACTTCTAATAAAAATGATTTTTATCTTTAAATGAAGTGCGTGGCACTCGCGGGACCCTGGGAGTCTCCCCCTAGAGGATGTGTCATTCATGGTTCATTGGTAAAGATTTAATTCAAGATAACTTTTAAGAAATTCTTTGCAAATGATGTAAAGTCCTAACGGTAAGGTCATCAATTGTAAAATGATTTTCTTTTTCGGTTAAATTGTGGTCATCACTTAGATGTGAATTTCTATATAACTCCCCACCGGAGTCCCTGTTTTAATTCACATGGCCTGTTAAATGGTCCGACTATTAATTCCATTCATCATAAAGTAGAGGTTGACGTGATATTGGAATTAAAGATAGTTTGTCTGGTCAATGGATATGTGTGTAAACGTCCACCCACCGTGGCTTGCATATATATTTGTTGGGCTGTTGGAGGTTGCATTAAACATTGGTTTTGAAGGTTTCCATGTTTTATGTTTCAATTAATGTGATTTAAATGCTTACGTGTTTGCATTTAATTTATTTCAGTTATCATCATGTCGTTTAATCTGCTTATGATTGTCCTCTATCATAACAAGCTTATTGGTCCAATTTGTTTGGACTGGAAATAAATCTGGATATAGTACTGGTTGCTGAAGAGTACATATTTGTACTCAAGACACCTACTCGAAGTCTCTTGAACCCTTACTTCCACTTGAATGTAGTCATGGGTAAGAAATAGTACTTTGTTGCTGAGTTTCTTATTGTCTTGATTATAGTGGAGGATATCACGGGTAAGAGATCACTGGTTTTGGTTTCTTTTGAAGCATCATCTTCTTTGTGTAATGACGGTAAGAAGAAGAAGCCACAAAAGAAAAAGAACAGTGGGAGCAGTGGGAGCAAATAAGTAATACTTTCTAGTAGTATGATACTTTTTGGTGGTGTCATCAAACTATAGGGAAAGTGTTACTGATGCAACCAGTCTGGGCATCACAGATATAATTGTCCCCTCTTAATGAAGGGTAACTCACCTATGTCTTCTGTTTTAGTTGTGGAAACATGTCTTGTGGCTTGTTCTACTATCTCTTGGATAGTAGGTACTGGTGCCACTAATCATGTTTGTTTTTCTCTGCATGGTTTCATGCAGACAAAACAACTAATGAAGGCGAGATTATCGTAAGCTTGGTAAATGCCACTAGAGTGGTGGTTGTTGCAGTGGGAGATATGCACTAAATCCTTCTCGGATTGTATTATAGCATTAAAGGACGTTTTAAACATGCCTAGTTTTCGAAAGAATTTATTTTCAGTTTCGAAACTGTTTCTGGATGAATTTTCTATTATTTTTAATAACGATGATGTTATTATGAGAAATAACTCTTTTATCTATACTGGCATGTTGGAAAACTCTTTATATACTATTACTTGTGTATATCGTTCTGCAACTGAAACTCATGCATATTCATCGTTTAAAAGGATAGTTTCTTCTATGTTGAATCAAACATATATTTGGCATCTAAAACCGGGTCATGCTAATCTGACTAGGATCCAAAGACTGATAAGTTGTGGATCATTGGAATTTCTCCAAGTTGAACCATTCTCAGTCTGCGAATCCTAATTGGAGAATAAGATGACATTTAAGTCTTTTTAAGGCTATGGGTTTAAAGCCAATGATATGTTGAAAATGATTCAATCTGATTTGTGTGGGCCTATGTCTATTCAAGCAAGAGGTGGTCTTCAGTATTTCGTGAAGCTCACGAATGATTACTCAAGGTTTGGATATATTTACTTGATCCACCACATGTCTGAATGATTTGACAAGTTCAAAGAATTTAAGACTGGAGTGGTGAATCAAAAAGGTAAAAGTATCAAGGTAGTTTCTAAATACCTCAGTGCTGAATTTAGGCAATACTTATTGGATAAAGAGATTACATCTCAACTGTCTATGCCTGATTTTCCGCAACGAGGTGGCGTAGAAGAGAGAAGAAACATAATTCTTTTTGGAGATGGTGAGGTCGATGATGAGTTATGCCACTTTTCCTACTTTTGTTTTAGGATTATGCCTTAGAAACAACGGCGTATCTTCTGAAATTAGTAGCTTCTAAATTGACTCTAAAGACTCCAATAGAATTGTGTACTTGGCGAAAGCCTTGGTTAAAACCATATTCTGGTTTGGGGTTGCCCAACATATATGTTGGATAAGGAAGTCGATAAGTTGGTACCTAGAATGGAAGTACGGTTGTTTATAGGATATCCTAAGGGTACGAAAGACGGTTACTTTTATAGTCCTAAAGAATCAGAGGGTGGTGGCTAATACCAATACTCGATTCTTGGAGGAAGACTATATAAGTGAGCATGAATCCAAGAGTAAGATCATTCTTAATAAGTTGAGAGGAGACAATTGTACACCGAGTGTACTAAGTGTCATACCACAAGACACTGCACAACGTGTTGACTCTGGTATATCTACACAGGTACTGCCTTATTGTAGTGGGAGAGTTGTTCAATTTAATCGTTTCATGGGTGTGGGAGAGTCTTCGGATTTGGTCCACATTGGTGAACATGAAGCGAATTGTTTCATGGGTGTGGGAGAGTCTTCGGACTTGGTTCATATTGGTGAACATGAAGCGAATGATCCCTGAACTTACAAAGGGGCAGTTCAAGATATTGATGCGATGTATTGGCATAAGTCTATGAATTCTGAGATTGAATTTATAGATGCTATGGATGGATACGACCTTTTGACCTTCCTAAAGGCAATATAGCCATTAGGTGTAAATGGGTCTATAGGTGTAAGAGAGGATCTGACGGAAAGGTCATCGCCTTTATAGCATGGTTGGTGGCGATGGGATTCTCTCAATTAGAGAGAATCAGTTATGATGATAATTTCTCTCCTATAGCCGTGCTAAAGTCGATCTATATTCTCTTATCCATAGCAAATTACATGGACTCTAAGGTTTGGCAAATGGATGTTAGGACAGTTTTCCTTAATAGAAATCTGGATGAAGACATTTATATGCGGTAACCTAAAGGTTATGTAAGGAAATGCTAAGAGCATCTAGTTTGGTAGTTAAAGAAGTCTCTTTATGGACTTATACAAACTTCTAGATCTTGGAACATTCGTTTTGACGAGGAAATCAAATCCTTGGATTTGAAAAATGTCAAGATGAAAGTTGTGTACAAAAATGAGCAATGGAAACGTGGTGGTATTCTTAATACTATACGTAGACGATATCTTCATATTGGCAACAACTTGAGGGTATTGTCGGACGTATAGGTGTGGCTATCAAAACAGTAACAAATGAAGGATTTTGGAAATGCTATGTACATTCTTGGTATAAAGATCATTCATGATCAATATAAGAGAATATTGCATTTGTACGAAGCTTCCTACATCAACACTGTTATTGCCCTATATAGCATACAAAACTCCAAGAAAGGATTTTTACCTTTGTGACATGGAGTTTATCTATCTAAAGACATGTGTCTTAAAATGCCAGACAAGATAGAGGAGATTGCTAAGGTTCCTTAAGCTACGGCAGTAGGAAGCCTTATGTATGCTATGTTATGTACTAGACATGATATCTATTGTGCAGTTGGCATGATGGCAAGATATCAATCTAACCCGGGTCTGGGGCACTGGACTGCGGTAAAATATGTTCTCAAGTATCTGAAAAGAACTCGAGATTATATGTTGGTTTACCTATTAGACAGTCTGACCCCTTTGGGTTAATTAGATTCAGATTTTTAAGCTGATCAAGATATGAGAAAGTTAACCTCGGGTTATGTGTTTACCTTGGGAGGCGGAGCCTATTACATGGCTGCCTCGGAGGTTGCCAAAGAAGCTGTCTGGCTTAGAAGCTTCTTGTTGGACTTAGGGGTGATTACGAGTATGCCTAAGTGTATCACGACATATTGTGAAAACACTGGTGCAGTAGCAAATTCGAAAGAACCTAGAGCCCATGTGGCAAGTAAACATATAGAGAGACAGTACCACATTTTACGAGAGATCGTAAAGAGAGGTGACGTGGCTGTGGAAAATTTGTTTCATTGTATAACCTGGTTGATCCTTTCACGAAGACTTTGGAAACTAAGATCTTCGGAAAACACGTAGTGGATCGTGGTTAACGTTACATTGCAGCTACACTTTAAGTCTAAGTGGGAGATTTGTAATGACATGGTGTATACTAAAAGTTTAGCTTTAGTATAAGTGGGAGATTGTTGGAGTATACAGTAAAGCGAACTTTTAAGCGAGCTTTGTCATGTACTTAATCTCCTGTAAATAACTGAAACGAACGTTATCACATTGATGCAATCTTATGATTGCATGTATATTCACTTATCTTATATTGTAGACAATGTGGTGGGTGCGTCGTCCCACTGAAGATCGCATTGTTGGGTTCCTTATAAGATATAAAACGTATTCACAACTGAGATAGTTCTGGATAATACTATCGTTTTAGGTTGTAGTATAAACTTGAGATAACTAGTCTTGGTTATTAGTTTATGCTAGTGCGTGGTGTCGCATTGAATGGATCGCGGTGAGATGTGTTCTTCTGTTCTGACTCTATGAAGAACCAAGGTCTCGGCGACATTGATAATTCTTAACCCTAGATGTGATATTTATATATATGCAAATGATTGTTTGTTACTTTGACTTACCATGGGTGAGAATCAAAAGGATGATTCAATATACTCCGTATCTTGGGTAACATCATTATTTGTATGTGTTTATATAGTCACATTAGGGCACCGTGTCCTGGACATCCAGGTTGATGACATCCCCTTAAGGAGTTCATAAGTTTTATCGTATTAAACCCTGCAGGTGGAATTTATTCTGATACGATAATAATGTTGAGCGGGTACTACTTAAGGATTAAGATATTAATTAATTAATGCTGTCAGAGCTTTTAATTAATTAATGGATGTGCGGTTATCTTAAACACGGGGAATTAATTAAGTCAAATAGAAGCCCTGATTCACATCGGGATAGGATGGCAGTTGCAACATTAATTCTCTAGTGGAATGAATTAATGTTATAAGTTCAATTTATATTCTGGGCTGAATATATGTGGTTGGACTTATGGGAGGCCCAATCCTATACCTTCTAGAGATCCCTGGCCTGGCCCAACTAGAAACCCTAGAAGATGCCTATAAATAGGATCTTATGGTTGAGAGAAAAACCCTAGTTGTCTAGTTGTTGTCATTCTCATAAGCTCATGTGTTGAGCGACGGTTAGGGTTTAGTTCTCTCAAACATTGTAGATCTAGTATTTTGGATTGGCATCTACGATTCGGATGATTGCTGTCCACCCGGTATCCGATCGTGGTTCGTGGGACACAGGCTAGAAGATCTCCAGTGGAATCGATCTTCAGATCTGTAAAGATCTATTGGTAATTCTTGATCTCCTTGATTTAATTTAATTAAACCATGTATGTGTACGTTTGGTATCCAACATCGATCGTGGGGACGATCCGCCTTCACCGGCGTGTTCCTTCACAAGATTCAGGCGAAGACAATTGCAAGGATCCCTCGCAGCCCGTCCCATTTCAGCGACAAGTAAGTCAATGAGTTCCAGCTTCTTGTCGAATTCTTGAGTGAATAACTTCCTGTTGGGAAGATTGGTTTTCTGTGAAGTTTCGTTGATCGTGCATTGTGAAAAATTATCTGTTGGGGTAGATTCTATGTAGTGGATACTGCGGTGGTGCAATTGATCTGTGATTGTGAGCTAAGCCGAGTAATCGAATTTGGGAGATGGGTTCTACGAAGTATGAGATTGACAAGTTTAATGGCAGAAATGATTTTGGGTTGTGGAAGGTTAAGATGCTAGCCATCCTAACTCAACAAGGTGTGAAGGCGGCTGTTCTCAAACCGAAAACCCCTACAGTCGATGACGATAAGGAAAAATTTGAGACCATGGACGACAAGGCACGAAGCACTCTTCTCTTGTGTCTTGATGACAAAGTGCTACGAGAGGTTGCCAAGGAAACTACAGCCGCAGCAGTTTGGAAGAAGCTCGAGTCATTGTATATGACCAAGTCGCTTGCTAATCGGTTATATCTAAAGCAACGCCTGCACACTTACAAGATTTCAGAAGAAAGGAACCTTATAGATCAGGTTGATGAGTTTCATAAGATTATCGATGATCTTGAAAGTGTGGGGGTGGAGATTGGTGATGAAGACAAGGCAATACATCTTCTCAACGCCTTGCCCAAATCGTTCGACAACTTAAAAACAGCCATGATCTATGGCAGAGGTGGAACCATCTCACTAGAAGAAGTTCTGGCTGCTGTTAAAGGAACAGAAATGGAGAAGATGACTGAAGGTCGTGGAAATCATGGTGGTGGCGTGGGTTTGTATGTCAAGAAAGGAAAGAATAATTAGTTTCAGAAAAAGAACGCCCCATATACCAAACATGGCCCCTGCGAGAAGCAAGGAATAATAAAAGTCTGCAATTCGGAGGGAGTGATCAACTGTGAAGAATGTATGATGTCGAAGAGCACGAAGCTGCCCTTCAAACCAAGTCAGGCGAGGAGTCAAGCCCCCTTGGAGTATGTTTTTGCTGATTTATGGGGGCCATAAAAAACAGAAACGATAGGAGGAGGAAAGTACTACCTGTCCATCATGGACGACTTCTCACGAAAACTGTGGGTTATGGTCTTAAAGAGTAAGGATCAGACTCCTGAGAAGTTGAAAGAATGGTGCAATGAAGTTGAGAATGAGAAGGGAGCACTTGTGAAGTGCATAAGGACCGACAATGGGCTGGAGTTTGTGAACGAGGAGTTAAGCTCCTTCTGCAAATCTAAGGGAATTCTCAGGCACAGAATGGTCCCATACAACCCACAACAAAACGGGGTCATAGAGAGGATGAACCAAACCATCCTGGAGAGCATAAGGTGCCTCCTACATAGCTCCGGGCTGCCGAAGAGATTTTGGGGGGAAGCTGCGGCCACAACTTGTTATTTGATTAATAAATCACCCTCTTCGGCGCTGAACTTCAAAACTCCTGATGAGATGTGGAATGGAAGAGTACCACACTACTCATATTTGAAGACATTTGGATGTTTGGCCTATGCGCATGACAAAAAAGATAAGTTGGAACCAAGGGCGATCAAGTGTGTGTTCTAGGGATATCCTAAGGGAGTTAAAGGTTATAGGTTGTGGTGCATTGAACCTAATAACCAAAGGATCATCATCAGCAGGGACGTGAGGTTCAATGAGGATGTCATGCCATACCGAGACCAGGAGAGGCATGCTGAAATTCATGGAGAGAAAATCTCTAAAGCAGCGCTCCAACCTAAGGTTAGCTATGATGGATGTGAGTACTCTGATGAGGAGCTGGACCAGGGTGTGGCATCGAGTGAAACCACAAGCCAACCCTCCTCCCTGGCCGACTATAAGTTGGCTAGAGATAGGGTAAGGAGGTTCAGCGAGGCAGACACGGTCTTTCTATCGCTGAACATTGCTGAGAAATTAGAAGAGCAGGAACCCAAGATATATGAGGAAGCATGCTCCAGCCATGAGAAGGAGATGTGGATGAGGGCCATGGAGGATGAAATATCCTCATTAAGGAAGAATCAGACGTGGGAACTAGTGGAGAGGCCCAGAATGGAGAGAAGCATAGGTTGCAGGTGGTTGTTCAAAAGAAAAATAGAAAACACGAAGCCACCAAAGCTGCGATACAAAGCGCGACTGGTTGCTAAAGGGTATTCTCAAAGAGAGGGGATTGATTACACGGAAGTGTTCTCCCCAGTGGTCAAACACAACTCAATAAGAGTGTTATTGGCCATGGTAAATCAGTTCAACTTAGAACTGCATCAACTAGACGTCAAAACAGCATTCTTGCATGGCGATTTGGAGGAAATTCTTTATATGGACCAGCCCCCAGGTTTCGAAGAATGTGGAGCTGAATCTAAGGTGTGCAAACTCAGGAAATCTTTATATGGCTCAAGCAAAGCCCTAGGCAATGGAATAAGAAGTTCGACTCGCATATGCTACACATCGGGTTCAAGAGGTCATGCTATGACAAATGTGTATACATCAAGGAAGGTTCTAGCTCATCCCTTATCTTCTTGTTGTTATATGTTGACGATATGCTCCTGGCTGGAAGTTATATCGAGGATATACAGGAGGTCAAGAGAGATTTAGAAGCCAAATTCGACATGAAGGATCTTGGTGAAGCCAGTCGAACCTTGGGCATGGATAT
Source organism: Plectranthus barbatus (assembly GCA_026898455.1). Taxonomy (NCBI): domain Eukaryota; kingdom Viridiplantae; phylum Streptophyta; class Magnoliopsida; order Lamiales; family Lamiaceae; genus Plectranthus; species Plectranthus barbatus. The sequence goes on along the minus strand of JAPKLW010001609.1, from coordinate 88,109 downwards.
TTGGAGAGACAGAGTAGCAGGAAAGTTGAAATTACACCAGCAAGGCTACCTGGTAAAGGTTTTGGAGAAATTTGGTATGAGTGGGTGTAAGCATCTTGCGTTGCCCATTGGAGCAGATGTGAAGTTGTCCGAGTCCATGAGCCCTCAAGATGAAGTTGAGAGGAAGTATATGGATGGTGTCCCATATGCAAGTCTGGTAGGGAGTTTAATGTACTTGATGATATGCTCGAGACCAGACATTGCATACGCGATAAGTGTGACTAGCCGTTATATGTCAAAGCCGGGAAGAAGACACTGGTTAGCTCTGGTAAATATCCTAAGATATCTGAAGAGAACGATGCATTGCGGGTTGCAGTGTGAACGAAGAAAAGGAGGGATGAGTGATCCACTTATGGGGTTTGTGGATTCAGACTTCGCTGCAAACCCGGATAATAGAAAGTCGCAGACCGATTATGTATTCACGTTGTTTGGCACTGCAATAACGTGGAAATCTAAACTTCAAACGGTGGTAGCTTTATCCACCACTGAAGCAGAGTTTATGGCGGTGACGGATGCAGTAAAAGAAGCCTTATGGCTGAGAGGATTGGTGTTGGAATTGGGTTTGAAGCAAGGGGCAGTCACCATTATGTGCGACAGCCAAAGTGCACTCCAACTAGCCAAACACCATGTGTTTCACGATAAATCGAAACACATCGATGTCCGGTATCATTTCGTTCGTGAGATAGTGGACAGAGGTGATGTAATCCTAGAAAAGGTGTCAACCAACGACAATGCTGCAGACGCTATGACGAAGGTCGTGCCGACATCAAAGTTTGTGTTGTGTTCCAGGCTGGTCGGACTATTCTGATCCATGTGGTCAGATTTATGCTCTGTAGTGGAGCTGTTCTGGGGGAAGGATGTAGTTAGACAGCCTTGCATTCAGGAGGGAGAATGTGAAGTATGAATGCATGGCTGCTGAGCAGGATGCTGAGGTTGTGTGCTCAGCATGAATGTGTGCGGCTGCTAACGTTCGATGTTGGGAGTTTCAGCAGAGTGAGGGTTCAGCAGTTGTAGGTTGGATCTCAGCGGAAGACTCAGAAGAGTCGCATAGAGTTGTTGCTCTACTCGGTGGATTAGTTGTGTAATGCCGCATGTCAGACGATGATTGGTCAGAAGGTTGAAATCAGTTTTTCTGTTACAAGTCGGCACCGTAATCTTGTTTTGGGGTTCGAATATATATTCATTTTTAGAGAGAAGAATTCGTGTGTGTGAATTCTGAGAAAAAGAGAGATAGAAACATTCTTCTGTATTCTTGCTTGACTGATAATAATAACTCATACAACCCCCGTGGACGTAGGCATTAGAGCCGAACCACGTAAACCTGTCTTGTCGATTCGTGTTGTGTTTTGTGTTGTAATATGTGTTTCTGTGAATTGGGCACGCTCTAATCGTTACAGTTATTAAATACACCATAACTGTTGTCAAAGTAACTGGCGCACATTAACACGCCCCATAATTGTCGAACGTTTCCCCAGGTGGGTATGCCTATAAATAGGCATGTGTTAGGTTCATTTAAAATAATACGCATTCATGAAAATCGTTTTGTATGTTTGTACATCTTAGAAACCTCAAAGCTCAATCTATATCTTCGTTCAGTTCATTAAAGTCTAACCATTTGCGGCGCAACGCTATCGAGGCATATTTAATTTTGTGGGGAGAGGCTTTCCTCGACTCAATTTTAATTGTTATTAGTTTTCAGTTCTTATTTATCTATTTACTTTTCATTTTTAAGAACTTTAAATAAACTTATTATTCCGGTCATCTTTTAATTTATTTTATTTGCCATTCACTTGTTCTAGTTTGTTGGGAACAAGGTTAGAAGTAGGTACTTGGTTTCTAACATGACGGAGAATGGTTTGATCATACATGTAAAATCAAACTAAACCATCAATAATAAAGTTGTAACAATTTTCGTTATATCTGAGCTATACATAACTGCAATCACTAAAGCTTAAACCTCCTGCACGTGAACAAGTCCTATAAATAAGTAGTAATATACTCGTTCATTGTACGGTTTTTTGTTATATTTAAGTCAGTAATATATATATATATATATATATATATATATATATATTCAAATATAAATTACATATATTGACTAAATATAAAAAAAAATTAACAGAAAATTAGTTATATTATTAGTTTTAAAAATTTTCTGTAAATACAATGTTTTGATTATCTTCTTCACATCATTGAATTTATTAATTTAAAATTTAAAACTACGTACTTCGACAAGTTACTCAAGATGCTGCAACATATTATTGTTGCTTCTAAACCATGCATGAGCAAGTCCGCAATCATTAAGGTTCAAACACCATCCACATGAACATGTCCTATATCTAGGCATTCCATGTGTTTTATATTTATCTTGTGAATAAAAGAAGGTAGTTTCTTGCTCTCTGTATTTTCATCTTGAGTAGTAATTTTGTTAGCTTCACGATTATTTCCTTATAAATCAGTTTGTAACAAGGGAATTTTCATTATTATAAGATAATATACACTCACTGCTCTAATTAATGCGAGATACTATAATAAACTCTTCTCACATACAACATGAAATTATTTATATTACAAACCGTTGACAATCGCTAACGGGAAACCAATCATTAAACTGGGTCGGCTATAATAGAGCGCACATATAGCTTCTTGTATGTGGCGTGTCTTCTATTTTGTTGTAATTTCAACAAATCGCTCTCTGTTAGGCCATCCCTCTCCACCTAATGTTGCTTTCTTTCCATATTAGTTAATGAATAAAAAGTTCCTCTGACGAATAAGTCAATATTAGTGAACTCCAAAGACTGACTGTTTTCTTGGGAGAGGCCCATGTGACGAAGAAATTTTCAGCAGAAAAAAGAAAGCTTGAGATAATTTCTTTTCATTAAATTATTGGTCATCCATTAGTTTTTTTCTTTTTTTCTTTATCTATTTGACTGGAAAATGAAAGCTTTTTACCGGGGGAGGCTTTGACAATATTGCAACAACTTTAAAATTTTATCTTCTCTTTGTCATTATTCGCCAACAATATCTTAAGCTGCGGTCAAAGTTGGTATCCCGGAATTTCTTCGTCTGTGGAGGTAGGCGACAGAAAACAACAAAATAAAATTTATGAAAATTTGCTGTTTGCAAGTGTAGATTGTGTGTGTTGGTCTTTGGAGATAAGAAAGGGTTGAATTGGAGCTATAAATGAATAACTGAGAGTTGCCTAATTTAATTGAAGCTCAGGCGTTTCAACATCTGCATCACCAAATTATCTCAATCTTGTGCCGACCTTGAATTGGAAGATAAAATTTATTCACTAAATTACAATATGATTAAATAGAAGGTTAAATGCCTTAAATTTCATAAATTCTGCAATTTTAAACATATTTTCATAATTTTATGAAATTTCGCATATTTATGATTTAGCCCAATTGGATGCGCATATAGGTTGATATATGATGTCTATCACAGGCAGATGCACACTAGGGCTAGCCGATTTTTTTTTTTTTTAATAATACGATGATTTGGTATTTTCGATATTTGTATGTGATAGTCTCCTTGTAAAGAAGGAAAAATAGATGAAATAAGAAAAGAAATTAAATAGTATGAGGGAGCTGAAAATGAAAATTCATTAAAAAAAAATTCTTTATATTTAACTTTATATTTTTTTAAATACTTAAAATTTAATGAAATCTCCTACCGAAAATTTTTGGATCCGCCACTAATTATTATAGATTCTGCATGATAGGTTGTGTTTCCATCTTCTTGAATAGAAAAGTTAGGAATGAATTTGATAAGAGAGCCGTATACAATGCATAAAAGATAATGTCTACACGGTTGTCTGATTTGATTCTATCATATATTTTCTATTATTCTTTATATTTCTTTTTTTGTTTTTTAATCAAGAAGAAAGACCAATCATTATCTAAGAAATAATCCATGAATTTACTAGTCCATTTCCCCGATATATTTATTTTAAATACAATTCAACCTTATATATTAAAAACCTAAACATGTGCAAAGTTAGTATGTTTTTAAATTGAGTTTGAATGTATGCTAAAAACAAAGAAAATTGTTGATTTTAGTTAGATAATTAAGCCTAGGGAAAATGCAAGAAATAAAAAGCAAATGCCAAAAACGGTACAAATTGAAGAATTATACCAGATAGATTGCATGATATATTTTGATGAACGGAATTACAGAACTCTGAATCAAGTTCTGCAATTGCTATGGCATCGTACAATAGCATCAAGCTATTTAGTTACATCTTCATCAAAAAAAAAAAAAAGATATAAGAATAAACAAATTAATAAAAAAAGTTTTAAAAATAAGCCAAAAAAAAAAACTAGCTAGAACAATGGATCAATAGAATGAACCATGAATGTTGAGTGCATAGAAATCTAGAGTTTGCCGTCGTTGATCCGCCGGCTGGGGCCGGAGACAGGAATGGTCCCTTTAGGCAGCATGTGCATGAGTGAGAGTCCCAATGCCGATCCCAGACTCCTGCCTTGAGGCTTTCGGGTTTCCATGGGATTCATCGCCTTGGACGAGGGCTGCGGGCGGCCTGCTGCGACTTCCAAAAACAGGAGGGAGAGGGAGAGGAAGAGGAAGAGGAGTAGAGGTATCGAGAGGGAATGCACGAGTTTGCTGCTGCTGGCCATGATTGGTGATGAGAGAGAGAAGTTTGTGATTTTGAGTGAGGTATAGGCTTTTTGAAGAGAGGGGTTTTGGTTGGCTTGTGTGATGCTCGAACTTGAAATAGTCAGCGTGTGAACCAAGAGAGAGAGGGAGAATTTATTGCATGGAGTTGGAGGAGAGGTTGGACATCTACGCGTTGATTTTTTTTTTTTAGCAAAGGATCCTTTTTTTTAATGAGGTCAATAATATTTTTTATATATTTTTGTAGTTCAGTTTTTGATATAGACTAGGCTTTCTTAACAAGCAGATTTAAATATACAGCTGTACTGCAAATCTCATTCTTAGCTAGACTAGATAAAACCTTTTCATAATTTAATACTCATTCGTCTCGCATGAGTAATTTTATTTCTCTGGAGCACAATTACATATTTTTTTGAATTTAGTGGAATGATATTTTATTGGTGAATATAAAAAAGTTCGTCATTTTTAAAAAATGAAACTATTTTATGGGACAAACACAAAAGTGAACTAGTATTGCTCCCCACGCGATGCGTGGGAATTTTAAATATTTATACCCATACGTGAGAGTTTTAAATATTTGTATTGATATAATATTACTTCTATATTTTATTTATAAGCAAATCTTATATATTACTCTATGCATAGATTGATATATTTTTATATTGTATATACATATGATATTATAGACATACATTTTATTTACTTTGATTAATTTGCTAAATCTTATTTTATAAACCTCATATGAGTTTCTTATTTATTATTGTGTGAAATCTTTCTATTTATTGCTAAAAATCTTGAACTATCACCATTTTCTTTTTTCTCTTTCTTTAATTTTTAGTACCAAAACAAACTTCTATAACTTATGTAATCATAAAATTTATTTTTCATATAAATGGATAAATATTTAACCATGTGCATTGATGCATACATTATACATATAACATTTGGATATCAAACTCCTTGACATGCAATTTGATTTACTACTCTCGAATGTTCAGGAGATTTATATGTCAATATCACTTTTTAATCAACTCTTTAATATATTCAATCATTATATCTAATATGGTGACTGTTGTTGCAATTTATTGATTGCATTTATGAGGTTTACGTAATCCCCTCAAATATGTCGGCGTTCATATTATATTGTTTAATAACCAATAACTCGTGTACCTCATAACAACTCGTTCCAAATATATTCTGAGTCCATAACTTCACTATTTGGATTCTTTATTAAACAAACTAATATTTTTCGTTGGTTACCGTATCAACACTTAAGTTTCAATTTTCATGCCTTCTTTTCATCCTTTTCGATATCCTTTTCACTTATGGTCATTCATATTTAATTTTTTTTTTCAATTTGTCTCCATTAATTTCACGCTTTCAAAATAATTTATTTAATATTGAAATAAATGTAAACAAATCTTGATGATGTCAAAACTTTTCAATTCTTATACGCAGTAAATTATTATTTTTCTTAGTATTCTTTAAATATTATTTTCTCATTAAATAGAAAATCAATATTTGAATAAATAAAATTAAAAAGTCAATTACAATTATATTTGATCGGTTGTTATTTCTCATTAATTTATAAATTATATTATTGATTCCTTAAATTAATATTCAAAAAATAATAGCAATTGATGTGTTGAAACTATAAATAAACAATTTCGACATATCAATTAGAGGAATAAATAATTTTATAAATTATAAATAATATTTAATTATCAACTCAAAAAATATCAATCAAGTTTAGAGCGTAATTTTCATATTTATTGCATTTCAAATAATTAATCAAATCCAATATTTAAGCAAAAAAATTATAAATATTGGTTGTTGCTATTATGTTAGCACGTTTTTTCTTTTTCATTTAATCTATTTTATTAATTATTTCATTTGATAATATTTATAATGTAGTTTCTTATTATTTTGAATTTTTAATAAAATCAACATTTAAAATAATAAAATCACAAAATAAGATTGCTATTTCACTTCAATTCATAAGCTGCCGCATTTTCATTTTTAATTTATTTAGATATTTTATTTAAATTGATTTCAATCAAAGTATATTTACATTTTTACTATGTAGCAATTGAAATGATGTGATTAGAAAAGCAATATTAAGCTATTTATGATTTTTATTCATTTCTAATATTTCCAACGCACTAATATATTCAAACTCGATGAATTGCATTATAATTTAATAAATAAATTCTTATGCGGGTTAATATTTTAATGACTACATCTGATATTTTTTTATTTTCTTTAGGAGACTCATTCAATTTGTTTAATTGTGTCTTATGGATAAAAACGTTACATAAAATCTTAAAAAATGAAAGAAAACGACTGAAGAAAAGATATTATACATAACAAAAGTTATGCTTCATAATAAAAAGGAAATGAAATAAGATGAAACATGCAATACAACTTACAATTGGTGTGTTGATCTACAATAAGATGAAAATATGCACTCCTTTGTTTCTGTCTTCCTCCATACATAATACTTGATTCTTTACTTGAATCAAACTTTGAAGCTAAATAATATGAGCTACAATAATTACAAAAGAAAATATGACTAAACAAAGCGAAGAAAATAATTTAATATGAAATAGAAACCTAATGAAATTGTTAATAAAAGGCTCATATTTATAGTGCAAATATAATAATAGAAGGTCCAAAATTTGATTATATTATGCCACAATTTAAGGATTATGTTTGATTTAAATATCAATTGTTATGGAATATTAGAAAATCAATTTTGATTTTCTTGTATTTCAAAAGAAAGAATATATCATAATTAAATTTGTTCTGATTGTTTGCCATATTCATTCGGTAATTTCCATAATACAATTTATTATACATGATTTTTAATATGTTTAAAAATATCATGATTAATTCTTATGGATTTCTTGTCAGTTTTACTCCATTATATCATTTGTTTCCATACTATACTTTTTATATTACTTTCATATTAGTTTTAGATTTTTTTAGGCGAAAAATTGCTCTTAGTTTTAGGATAGTATAAACACACATTTATAATAAGAAATAATTAAAAATTATTGGCAAATATAATTATAAAGATGTATTAGAATATAATTTACTTTAAAATAATAAAAGGAATTATTTAATTAAAAAATCCAAAAATTTATACAGGAAATTATTTGTACAGAAATATCATTTCCTTAAATAATAAATAACCTTCTAATTAAGTTTTACTTTGATTTGATACATATTTAATTGGATATTATTAAATAGAAAAAATGATTTCCCATATATAATAATAGAATGTTTTCAAACATAATTAATGAAGTAAGAGTTCAATTAATAAATAATTAATGCAACTAATTATTTCCATATATTGTTTCCGGTATTGTTTTAAAATATATATAATATAGATTGGGATACTCCTGCGATGGAGGGAGTAGTATATAAATATCAGTGAGATTAAATATCAGAAAAAAAAATTATAATTGAAATGTATTTAGTTATTAAATTGAAAACACTAGCGACCGTAATAAAATTATTAATTATTAAAAATAAGTATATTTTGTCTTAACATATACTCCCTCCGTCCCATAACATTAGTCTTGTTTCATTTCGGCACATATACCAATGCGAGTAGAGATAGAGGAAATTAATATTTTATTAGTGAAAGAGTATTAATTTTCCATTTTAGGAAAGATGACTAATGTTTGGGACAGACAAAAAAGGAAAATAGGACTAATGTTATGGGACGGAGGGAGTATAAGATAGATTTGATGTGAAACAGTTACAATGTATTAAATAGAAATGAATCCTGCTGTTTAGAGAAATTATATTTCTTATTAATATTTATTATTTCAAATTTGATCAATCTAAGAGTTCAAATTATTCATATTTACATTAGATTTTATTTAGATTATTATCGATTTAGATTCCAAATGATAGTTTAGTAATCGATTTAAAACTCGAAAGATTAGTCCTCAATTCAGAATTCAAAAAATTATAAAATTTATAATCTATGATCTGAATATTAGAACCTGTATTGAAAATTTTAACATTGTTCATATTTTAAATTAATAATTTATCTTTCAAATTCTAAGTAAATAAATAAATAATATTTTAAATCTTAAATTAATAATACATTATTTTATTTTTAACACCAAACTAGATCTATCTATATAAATATTTATTATATTTTTCACCACTGCACCCCGAATAAGGACTAAATGGTGTTACTATATTGTGTTTTGAGACAAAGAATAGCTAAACTTGACATGGGCAAATAAACTTAATTTGCTCAACAAAATATTCTATTTTTTTATTGTTTCTATTTTATTGATATGAATAGGAGTGGATACCTGCATCTTTTCAGACTTAGATCATATCCAATCGAAAAATCAAAACTAAAACAAAAAAACAGTGTCACCTCAAATGCAATTCTTCTCCAACCAAAAACACTAAATTCAAACTCAAAAAAATATTTTCAGTGTATTTCTTTTCTACATGTTCTCAAACTTTTCAAATACCTATATCTTTATAAAATTTGCAATTTGATACCTTTATTAATTTCAAATAAAATAAATTATTACATGATAATCAATTATTAAAAATACAAAATAATATTAACTGCATTTATTAATTAAATAATAAATAATACATTAATTTTCATTATTCATACATTAGTTTTTTATAAAATAATAATAAAATATAATTATTATAAACATAAATGATATTAAATATCGATGCAATTTTATTTAATCACACATTTCTTTTAATAAAATAATAATATAATTAAACTATAAATATTATATATATATATATATATATATATATATATATTATAAAATAAATAAATAAAGAGATAAAATTAGAAAAAGCTAAATTTGTAAAATCATAAAAGCTTGAGGACTTATGTGCAAATAAAACAAAATTTTGCAGTGGATTACAGTACCGACATATATTTGTGTTATTTGAGGAGAGAGAACAGAAAACGCATTTTTTGATCGATTTTGACGTTCGGTTGAAAAGAATTTGCGATTTAAAATTGTTTTTGGAGGACGGTTGGAGAAACTCTTACAAATAGTGATAATCTAAGCACTATAAACCTGTATTTTTTTAGTGTAACTTTTGCAAATTAATCTCGCATATATTTTTGCATTGATTTTTTAATATTTTCACGATTGCATTGACTTATGTAATCCTACTAAAAATTAGGCAATGGTCTAATTGGTGCCACGCTACACTATAGGGCTCTATAAATTTAAATATTTTGTGTGTATTCAATAAATTATAGATTCGAGTTTTAAAGTAATATACAATTACTATCTTGTATTAAAAATCTCAAAAATATTCATTGTACCAAAATAAAGCTTTAAATAGAATCAAATGTGAAAATATATACAAGATATCCTCTAGAGGATATAATTTAAAATAGTTAAAAATTAAAAATATATTCAAAAAAGACAACTCTTATGAATAAATGCACAAAATAGCAAAAGTTAAATAAAAAGTCTAATTTATCCTTAATGATCACTTAATTATTTGAAAGTGTCTAACAAATATATCAAATCCCTTAATTTTGGTTAGAATTAGAATAGATTGAATTGTTTATTCATTTCTTTTATTAACAGAATTAAATTAATAGTTGGATGAATTATAATGATAAAAATAATCTAAATTTCACGCCTAGCAAAGTAAAGGAATTTACAAAATTACAATTAATTGATTTAATATAATTTCACCTCAACCTTAATTAATTTAATTTATATCCCTTTTTTAATTTAAAAATTAAATTCACATCATTATTTAAGTAATTCAATTCATAGTTTTTATTTGTATCATAAAAATATAAATTCATGCCACCCTTTAATTATTCGAATATTTTTCAAAATGAATCAGCAATTCCATTAAAATGACTCAACTATTAATTCAAAATGAAATCCAGATTACATTTGTAATTGTTTAGATTTTAATTCCAAATCACTTTAATAATTGGAAATAATAGTAATTCCAATTTATGTTAATATTTTCTAATTAAAAATCTGTTGAATAATTCGAAATTAAATTTGTTGAAGTTCTTTTACGAGAATTTCGAGGTTTTAGAATTGTGTTTAAATGAAATAGCAAGTACAATAGATAAAGCAAAAAATATGAATTTAAAATTCAATTTAATTATTTAGATTTAAAATTAAAATTGGGACATGAATTTAAAATTTAATTCACTTATTTAATTTTTCACACTAATAATGTTGAAATTTATGAATTTCTTTTTTTAAAAAAAATTAAAATGAGTTACATATAAATACTTACCTTAAATAATTAAATTATTTATTTAATTTGTAAAACTGATAAGATAAGAGAACTCTTGGAAAAAAAATAAGTATGACACAAGTTGGGATTATGAAAAGTAGGTCGCTCAATTTTTTTTAAAGAAAAATAGGGGTATTTTGCATAATTTTGCTATATTATGTATTTTTTTCATAAGAATGGTTATTTTCTGCATGTGATATAGTCAAATTTGCTATTTTAGAATTTTACTCTTATTTCTAATACTCCATTCACAAAATACAACCTCAATAATAATAAAATAAATCTTATATTATCCTTGTAGATGTGATTTAGCAAGGTACAATATCTTATTTTTGTATTACCTTTTGTATAATCTACGAAATTATATCTATTTTTATTTTTTTAACATACATAATGCAGAAGAAAACCTCAAAATTCATAACTGAAAGATCTCTATATATATAAAATGTCGACTATTGCCAAAAAAGTACTCAAACGAGTATATCCATTTTCGTCTACCAAATCGCTACAAGTACAAATTAATTTGCCCTATGCCCGATGCATAATATGTTGATTACAAGATCTGTGGAGAATAACTGAAAACACTGCAAATTATTATATCTAGTACAGCAGGTTTTTACAACTATATCTGCAGGTACTGCTAGTACGAGAATAATTAAATAAAATGAAATAACAATATTAAATAAATATAAAGAAGTGCAAAAGCACAGCCGAGTCGAGGAAGCCCTCTTCCCGCAAGACAAATACGCCGACGTAATGCTCGTCTAATGGCGGTTTGTCCCCAAAGGTAAAACGGCTTCGTCCTTTACGAGGCAGCACCGCAAGTCGCAAAGGCTCCGGCGAACTGAATAAGAGGCGAAACTGAGTTGCAGAAGAACAACAAAAAAGATGCAGCAATATGAGGGAAAAGTTGCAGTATCTCTGGCTACGTGAGTTGTCTAATGTTTGGGGAACCGGGGAACCGGGGAACAGGAGACAACATGATGCATGTCTATTTATAGGCGAGTTCCACTAGGGGGAGCATGTCTCTCCATCAATGCTGGAGACGTTACGGTTTTGTAACCGACGAACCATTCAAGGCTCTTCATGGTGAGGATTTCAACATGTGTAAAATGTGGTGTAACTCCCACATTCAAATGATGCAACACGTCGTTGCACTTCTTTGTGTAATTCAACATGTGCAAAATGTGCACATTCAATTGCAACGCATGAAATGTGGTGTAACTCCCACATTCAAATTGCAACACATGTTTACACACCTCAAAATATAGATTAATTACATTAATCTATCGTTGTGGGACACTTCACTTATTACATCTCACTTGTGTAATAACCCACCAACCGTATCACTTCGTGGACTCATTTCTCACTCACCGGAATTCGGATTCGAGAAAACAAATATACCACGATCATCTACTCTTCGCATAGATTATGTTGGTAATATTTAATTACGACGAAATTAAATATTTCACATCGGGAATTTATCACAAAGTACCCGAATTACCAACAATCCCCCCCATGAGTGGAAATGCCAAAATGCATGATGCATAGCCAACTCAGTTTCAAGAGATGTTAATGCACCTGAACAGGTAGCTTATGGCTTTGAACCGTTCATCTTCAATGTCGTCGGGCACACTGGCGGCTTAGTGGTAAGGATACCTTGAACTAATCCTCCATCGTGTGTATCGAGACAACAACATTGAAACATTAACATTTTAACCTCTATTCGTTCTCACGTTTGGTTCCGTTACAAGCCATGGACACCCCCTTTGGATTCATAAGTGTTCATTTGAAGCGGCCCCCACTTCCACTTATATAGGTGACCTCCTATTCCGAGCATTCCTGCCTAGCTCAACCATCACGAGATTTTCAGGAGTCATTAAAAGTCACTTAGGACTTAACCTATACCACATGAAGGTTCATAACACCTCACATGCTATCTTTAGGGAAGGGTAGATAAGTCATTTTCCAAGGCATCGCCACTAGAAAGACATTATCTTGTCGGTGTTATCACTCGAACTTGTGTAGCTTGGTTGTCCCATTGAACCTAGTTCTTGGGATCTCCAATCATCTAGGTTGGGTATCCACTACACTCATTCATAATGTGGATTTCAATCCCATTCCCTCTAGAAATTTGCACATTTGATCTCGGTTTAACCCTTTGGTTAGCGGATCCGCAAGGTTATCAATTGATTTCACATAATCAATAAATATTACACCATTTGAGATCAAGTGTCTAACGGTATTATGTCGACGACGTATATGTCTCGACTTACCGTTGTACATATTATTCTGTGCATGACCAATAGCCGCTTGGCTATCACAATGAATCATCACTGACGGTACAGGCTTGTTCCAACACGGAACATCCTCTAGAAAGTGTCGAAGCCACTCCGCTTCTTCACCTGCTTTATCTAGAGCGATAAACTCCGATTCCATCGTGGAACGAGCTATACAAGTTTGCTTCGTGGACTTCCACGACACTGCCCCCCCACCGATCGTAAATACGTATCCACTTGTGGAGTTGGAGTCATTTGAATCAGAGATCCAATTCGCATCACTGTACCCTTCAAGTACAGGTGGAAAACTTGTATAATGCAAACCCAAGTTAAGAGTATACTTCAAGTATCTCAAAACTCTCACAAGAGCCTTCCAGTGATCACTACTGGGATTGCTCGTGTATCGACTCAATTTGTTTACCGCATATGCAAGATCCGGTCTAGTACAGTTAGTCAGATACATTAGACTACCGATGACCCTTGCATATTCCTCTTAACCAACAGGGTCACCTTTGTTCTTAACTAAGTGAACATTGAGCTCTAACGGCGTTTTGGCTGGTGAACTATCATAGGCACTGAATTTTCTTAGCACTTTCTCAACATAATGAGACTGTGATAGGACAATTCCGTTAGGTTGCCTTATGATTTTGATTCCTAGAATCACTTCAGCCACACCTATATCTTTCATGTCGAAGTTCTTCTCCAACATTCGTTTGGTATCAACAATCACTTGTTGATTCCTACCCATGATCAACATGTCGTCTACATAAAGGCAGACAATCACAAAATTGTCAAACGTGCCTTTGTAGTACACACATTTGTCACATTCGTTATACTTGAATCCATTTGACAACATCGCATTGTCAAATCTAACATGCCACTGCTTGGGTGCTTGTTTAAGACCGTATAAGGATCTAACCAATTTGCATACCTTTCTCTCATGTCCGGGTACTACAAATCCTTCGGGTTGATCCATATAGATTTCTTCTTCTAGCTCTCCATTTAAGAAGGCCGTCTTCACATCCATTTGGTGCATTTCGAGATTGTGCAAAGCAGCAATCGCTATAAGCACTCTAATGGACGTGATCCTAGTCACAGGTGAATAGGTATCGAAGAAATCATCTCCATCCCTTTGTTTAAAGCCTTTCGCCACAAGGCGAGCTTTATACTTATCAACCGAACCATCGGCTTTATACTTTCTTTTAAGGATCCACTTGCATCCTAAGGGCTACAACCTTTTGGGAGATCGGCCAAAATCCAAGTATGATTTTGCATAATCGACTCAATCTCACTATTAATGGCTTCTTGCCATAGTGAGGCATCGGGTCTAGCTAAGGCTTCTTTAATGGTTCGAGGCTCATCATTTAACATATAGGTGATGAAGTTCGGACCAAAACTTTTAGCCACTCTAGCCCTCTGACTACGTCTCAGTTCTTCCTCTATAGGAGTAGAACTAGTAGCCTCTTCATATGTCCTTTTTCTAGACATAGACGGTACATCTTCCTTAACTTTACAAGGAAAGATGTACTCAAAGAATATAGCATTCCTTGACTCTATAGTGGTGCCTTCGGTCACATTCGGATTATCCGACTTGTGCACCAAAAATCGATAGGCATCACTATTCAAAGCATACCCTATAAGGATGCAATCGATTGTTTTAGGTCCAATTGCAACTTGTTTGGGTAAAGGTACTTTGACCTTTGCTAAACAACCCCACACCTTTAGATACTTGTAGGAAGGTTTTCGACCTTTCCACAACTCATAAGGTGTCTCCTCTTTCCCTTTAAGAGGTATCTTATTCAAGATATAGTTAGCTGTCAAGACAGCTTCACCCCACATATTTTGGGGTAACCCCGAACTTATTAACAGGGCATTCATCATTTCCTTTAGTGTCTGATTTTTTCTTTCGGCAACACATTGGACTGAGGTGAGTAAGGTGCCGTTGTTTGATGAATAATGCCCGAAGCGGCACATAATTCTTCAAACGGTGCAACATACTCTCCACCTCTATCACTACGAATCATCTTGATCCGAGTATTCAATTGATTTTCAGCCTCTTCTTTATAATTTTTAAAGGCATCAATTGCTTCATCTTTACTTTTCAATAAGTAGAGATAACAATATCTGGTGCAATCATCGATAAAAGTAATAAAATACTTTTTCCCACCTCTAGTTTGCACCATTTTGAAATCACACAAATCTGTGTGTACCAACTCTAGAGGTTTTGTGCTCCTCTTGACTGAACTAAACGACATTCTTGTCATTTTCGCCTCAACACAAACTTCACACTTAGTTTGTTTGAATTCAGCCACTTTTAGTAAATTCATATTTACTAATCTTTTTATTGCATTAAGATTTACATGTCCCAATCTTACATGCCACAAAGAAGAGCACTCAATCAAATAAGAAGAAGATTCAACTTTATTGATATTCTTTCCGGCTAGGCGCCGTGCCATTACATTCAACTTGAAAAGACCATTGGCTAGATAACCTCTACCAAGGAACTTTCCAAACTTTGACAAGATAAACTTTTCAGACTCAAATACAAGTTTAAATCCATGATTTACAAGTAAAGAGCCCGAAACGAGGTTCTTTCGGATGTCCGGGACATGCAGCACATCCTTCAAGGTCAAATCCTTGCCACTAGTGAGTTTGAGCACAACATTGCCCACTCCAACCACATTTGAAGAAGCTTGATTTCCCATATGGAGCTTTCTTCCTTCAACAGGCTAATAGGAGACAAACACATTCCTATCGGAAGCCACATGACATGTCGCGCCAGTATCAACAAACCATTCACGTGGATTGTCAACATGGTGAACCTCGGAAACCACGGCACACAAGTCATCATCCCAATGATCATCGGGTTCAACATTATTGGCATTCATCTTTGCTTTGCCCTTATTCTTAGGCTTTTTGCATTGATTCGCCATATGCCCACTTTTGCCACAATTGTAGCAAACACCCTTGAACTTAGGTTCTTGGATCACAATCCCCTTGTTCGACGGGTTGGGTCTTTTCCTTTTCTTTGATGGACCACCACGTTCAATCAAATTGGCCTTGGCATCCATAGCTCTCGGCTTAGGATCCACCTTTCGATTGTCCTCTTCAATACGAAGCTTGACAATCAAATCTTAAAGAGACATAGCCTTTTGCTTATGCTTAAGGTAGCTCTTGAAATCCTTCCACGAAGGAGGCAACTTCTCAATGACCGCAGCCACGTTGAAGGCATCGGGGAGTAACATCCCCTCGGCGTGAACATTGTGCAAAATGAGTTGAAACTCTTGCACTTGTTCCACCACCGAACGACCGTCAACCATAAGGTATGACAGGTACTTGGCCACGGTGTACTTCTTAGTACCCGCGTCCTCCGTCTTGTATTTCTTTTCTAGTTGTTCCCATAATTCTTTTGCGGTGTTTACATTACAATACACGGCGTATAGGGGATCTACTAGACAATTTAATACAAAGTTTTGACATAAAAAGTCCCCTTGACACCAATTATCAAAAGCTATTCTCTTGTCTTGATTCGCCTCATCATCGGCAAGCTCCGACTTGTCTTCCTTCAAGTAGGCCGCCAATCCAAGAGTTGTAAGGTAGAAAAGCATCTTTTGTTGCCAAGTCTTGAAGTCCACGCCTCCAAACTTGAAGGGCTTTTCGGCATGGGCATTAGGAGGGAGCTTAGGACCATTGTTGGAGTTGCTTCCACCACCACCATTGAGAGTGTGATCAGCCATCCTTGATCTTGAGAAGTAGTAATATTTGTCTTGCGATTGTTGGTTACAAGATCTGTGGAGAATAACTGAAAACACTGCAAATTATTATATCTAGTACAACAGGTTTTTACAACTATATCTGCAGATACTGCTAGTACGAGAATAATTAAATAAAATGAAATAACAATATTAAATAAATAAAAAGAAGTGCAAAAGCACAGCCGAGTCGAGGAAGCCCTCTTCCCGCAAGACAAATACGCCGACGTAGTGCTCGTCTAATGGCGGTTTGTCCCCAAAGGTAAAACGGCTTCGTCCTTTACGAGGCAGCACCGCAAGTCGCAAAGGCTCCGGCGAACTGAATAAGATGCGAAACTGAGTTGCAGAAGAACAACAAAAAAGATGCAGCAATATGAGGGAAAAGTTGCAGTATCTTTGGCTACGTGAGTTGTCTAATGTTTGGGGAACCGGGGAACAGGAGACAACATGATGCATGTCTATTTATAGGCGAGTTCCACTAGGGGGAGCATGTCTCTCCATCAATGCTGGAGACGTTACGGTTTTGTAACCGACGAACCATTCAAGGCTCTTCATGGTGAGGATTTCAACATGTGTAAAATGTGGTGTAACTCCCACATTCAAATGATGCAACACGTCGTTGCACTTCTTTGTGTAATTCAACATGTGCAAAATGTGCACATTCAATTGCAACGCATGAAATGTGGTGTTACTCCCACATTCAAATTGCAACACATGTTTACACACTTCAAAATATGGATTAATTACATTAATCTATCGTTGTGGGACACTTCACTTATTACATCTCACTTGTGTAATAACCCACCAACCGTATCACTTCGTGGACTCATTTCTCACTCACCGGAATTTGGATTCGAGAAAACAAATATACCACGATCATCTACTCTTCGCGTAGATTATGTTGGTAATATTTAATTACGACGAAATTAAATATTTCACATCGGGAATTTATCACAAAGTACCCGAATTACCAACATAATATATATGTGGTTTTTAATGCATTATTAGTAAATGAATCATAATAATAATACTTAATATGGAATATAGTATAATATAATTAAAAATACAACATCAAGAATAAAGATTACTTAAAGTCTGAAGACCTTGGTATTGGACCAATTTCGGTTCTTCGGACTGACTAGAAAAAGTCATTCTGACACACCATACAATGTCAACATTTGATGTTAGAAAAATACGAGCAGGTGCAGACTTTCGGAAAAAGCAACATGTACTTCGCAGAAGAGAGGCGCTTGATTGAAATTCATCCAATATGTCTCTCAACGACAATATTTCTTAAACCTCTCACACTTCGTCTATAAACAGACGAAGTGTCCCTAGCAGAGAAGAAAATCGAATTTTAAACCATGCAATGAAACATTACCAAATTACATTCTTAAGTTTTCAAAGTTCGAGGCTTTCCTAAGCTTACTGTGTGCCATCTTTGGACATGAGACTTGTTGCTTTCTAAGCACAAGTTTACATGTTGATGTTCTTACTCTCCTAGTAAGAACACAACAATCACCGCTTTTCTCAAAGTTGTGATTCTAACGGGCGTCTACCCAAAGTGATCAACAATTTCGGGAGGAACCTTAAAGTTTCCGAGTCCCAGAGGAGGAAGCTACGTGGTGTGCCCATACTTCAAATCTGTGAAGTGGAGGAAGCAATGCCCTGGGCGAGTTAACAAGTAGACTGGTGGACACAGACATTCATCAGCTTGCGATAGATCATGAAAATCTTTGAATTCTGAAGCTTAGTGTATTCCAAACTTGAGGTCTGAAGAGAGGACGTAGGAATTTTGTGTCCGAATCTTTATAAATCCTTTTCCATTTACTGATTTATTTACATTTTCGTAAGGATTTAAAACTCAACACTACATAAGTGTTGAAGTATTTCTTGAATCGGAACCTAATCCCAAACTCGCAAGTGTTAGGATTTTTGTTAGAAAAATCCTTCCATGTATTTTACGTTTTTGTGGGTCAAAGGTTGTAAAAGCCATCTTAGTCAGTTTTCCAGCTTGGAGTAAAAAAATGTAATCCTTGTATAGGATTAATCGAATTGTAATAGCTCTTAGATGTTCAAGACCGAGCATAGGAAATGCTCGAGAATTGAAGAAGTTTCACCAAGTATGGCCAAGGACTATACTGAGTTAGGGTACTCAGTATAGTGATTACCATCCTGACTTATGATAAGTCAGTATGAGGCTCGCCATACTGACTTATGAGAAGTCAGTATGGAAGCCTTTACTTTTCAAGCACGTGCTACACAAAGACACCCAAGCTTAGTCAGACTTCAACTATAGTTTGCTGAGTAAAAGTCAGTACGAGGATATCCATACTTGGATTCCTCGGACTAAAACTTAGTCTGACACAAAATTTAATGAGAAATACACTAACACAACAGAAAGCAGAGTAGAGCAGACCTAATGTAAGGGCAATGATTGGATGACATTCTCCATGCCTCGAACGATTGGATTAATGCGCCTAACGGGTAGATTCCAAATTCATCCATGGAATCTCCTATAAATACCCCGACATTTCGAATGAAAAATAACCATAGAAGAATCTCTCTGAAAGCTAAGCCGTTACTCTGCCATTCTTACTACACAAGCTGTCTGACTTTCCGTGTTTAATACACGAGACTTGAGTTCCTGACTCAAGTTGTCTCTCTGTGTTACTCTCTCTTTGCACGAGGCTGAAGCTTTAGAGCTTAAGCTATTTACTTGGTGAATATTACTTTTCTAAGTTATATTCATAGTAGTCAGTATTCTACTCTGGAACACTGATTCTCACGGGCTTTTACCAACCTACTGAGTTCTGGGAAGAACAACAAACATTCAACCACTAGGAAGAAGGTTGCGGGGTACCGTCCTCACTTTAACCTGAAGACTAAGCTTACAAGGAGTTCCTAGGCGAGTGACCAAAGCAAACCGAAGGACGGAGCGCTGACGGGCTGTGCATAGATTGTAAGGAGGCTTGAAATTATACATAGTGAATTTACAGACCAAGTGTCTGAAGACTGGACGTAGGATTTTTAGATCTGAACCACTATAAAATATCCTGCATTCTTTACTACTTTCATTTAAGTTTTTGCGTATCTTAAGTTCTTTGAAATTAACTTTTAAACCTTCAATACTTATCCAACTATTAAAGTGTATATTTTGCGAAACTGACTTAAGACTTATTCGAAGTTTAACCTTTCTAACACCCCAAACCGTGTTCCGGTCAATTTAGGAGAACAAGTGCAACTTTAAATTTACTTCCGTAGCATATTACGTACTATGATCTTAGAACCTACAAGTGGTATCACGAGCCAAGGTTCTTACAAACTAAGGTTGTGTTGAGTCGCTTAGGACTAGATGTATCTTTTTCTTGCACTTTGTTTTTTTTTTTGTGTATTCAAGCTTAGGTACACAGAGATGGCACACATTACAAAGCTTCCCAAGTACACACCAAAAAATTTCGACATATGGAAGAAGCGCTCGCTGATCATGATGAAAAATGTCCATCCAGAGATGGCTGAGGTTCTGTCCATCGGACCTATAAAGATTACCAAAGAAAATACTTAGCTCGGAGGAGAAACAGGCCCGAAGATAATGGATAAACCCTACGCTCAGTGGACAAACGAGGATAGAATCCGTTTTCAGCTGGATTCAGTGGCCATGGAGATTATCTTGCAATCCCTACGAGAGCCTCTAGTTGTTGAAACTCTCACCTATGACTATGGCAAGCAGATGTGGGATTTCATTGGCACTCTTTGCCAAGAGACCAACTAAATGAAGCAGAACAAGCTTCAAACTTGTTTAGATAAGTATGAGTCATTCCATTCCGGGTGAAAATATTAAATCTATGGACGCAAGGTTTGATGCCATTATTTGTGAACTAAAGAACTTGGGGAGAGAGTATAACTTGGGGAGAGAGTATAACATTGTAGATGTTAATGCAAAGATCCTCTCGAAAATGCACATGGAGGACCGGTTCGTCAAGGTCACAAGCTTGAAGGAAAAGGATCTCTCCAAGATGATGAGTAAGTACGTGTTCACCCAACTACAAGCTTATGAATGGGATATTCAAATGGCGAACATGAATGAATTCGTGCGGAATGTCAACACGCAACCAGAAGAAGACGCTGCCTTCTTTGTAAAGAGAGATTTTAAGAGAAGGCCTCAAAAGCCTTATCAAGCTGACAGATTAACCGCTCAGACCTCTACATCAAAGTGAGCTACTACACCTTCCTACCAGAAGAAGGAGGAAAAGAGCTCAATTGGTGAGATTGAGGAACAAATGAGGAAGCTAACCAAGCTTCTTGAAAAAGCCTAAGCCAAGAATGAAGGTTCACAATCCAGTGAACAAAAATTCAGCGAGAGACCTCCCAAGGCATGCTTCGAGTGCAACTCCCCCAATCACCTCAAGTACGAGTGCCCGATGGTATCCAAGGAGGAGAGGGAACGCCTGAAGAGGGTATTCATGAAGAGAGCTTCTAGAGCTGTCGCAAAGGCCATGCTATCCAGAACTGAGGTGCCAGACATCTCAGATAATGATGATGGCTACTATACTTCAGATTATGAGGTCGTGCAAGAAGAATTCTTAGTGCTGAAGGCCAAGTTTGGAGAAGAGGATCCTGAATCCAAAGAAGAAGGAACCGAAGCTCAGTTGAAGAACTTAGTAAATATTTAAACTCAGTTTCTATTCCCAAAGCATGCATAGAGGAGGACTCTGAATCTTATTGCTCGGATTCAAAGGATGTAACCCTCGAAGTTTTGAATAAAGAATTTTCAAAGTTCTATGAATTGAAAAATATTTTAGCTAGCGAGAATGCCTCATTGAAACTTCAAGTTTCAATACTGACTGAGGAGATCCAATGATCGAAGTTAGTAAGTGATGAGCTAGCCAAGCTTAGAGAGGAGCATTCGACCTTACTTGAAAATGTTAAAACTATTTCTGACAAATGCAAATATCTTAAAATGAAAATTGCTAGTGATCAAAAATACATTTTCTCACTTTATACAAGCACTAGCAAAGTTTCAGAAGCCCTAAGGTTACAACGAGATCCATCTGATAAGTCAGGGCTAGGATTTTTTGAAAATATTTTGAGCAATCATGCATCAACCTCAAATACTGGAAATGTTTCGAATCATCATTTCAAAAAGGATTATAGTTTAGAGGTTAAGCTATTTGGCAAGGGAGTAGTCAGTACAGACAAGGACTCCTTAGTGGCCAATCAGGGCAAAGGGAAGAAGTCAGGTTCCAAACTCACTTCTGCACTTAAGCTTAAAAATAATTTGACTTCGAAGTCAAATAAACCTGAGATGAGACATACTGTGCCAAGGAAGCGGGTCAAGCAGACTGTTCCTAATGTGAGGAAACCCACTTCAGCAGCTAGAACTGGCCTACACAAGAAGTCATTATCATTCCCGGATTCTAGAAATCTGAGGTTCCCTTCTCATACTTCTTATTAGATGAGAATTTATCCGTATAGGAGGAACACCTATACGAGGTCTAAGCCTAATCATTTTTCCATACCAAGGGCTAGGAAGACTGTACACCCATGACTTGGTTTCCGAGAACCCAATCAAAACTTAGTTACTCAGTTTCTGGGAAGTCAGTTCCTAGAAACTTGGTTCCAAGAAATTTATTTTTTAACAAGGTTTCACACACACACCCCATTCCTTCTCACATGCATACACATAACATCCATTATTTTAGAAAGAAGAAAGGGAGAGAAGGTTGTTGCACCTAAGTTTAAGGTGAAGAAAGTATCGATTCCAAAGGGATGGATCCATAAGACTAACTCAACAGGACCTGCAGAAGCTCGGGTACCTTTAGTCTAACCTTTTTTGTTTTGCAGGTACAGGGGAAAGAGAACTCATGTTGTTCCCTAAGATCAGAGTTGTCGATAATGATAAAACACTCACACGAGTTGCAGCGGAAGATTTAAACGTTC
Organism: Plectranthus barbatus; assembly: GCA_026898455.1. Lineage (NCBI taxonomy): Eukaryota > Viridiplantae > Streptophyta > Magnoliopsida > Lamiales > Lamiaceae > Plectranthus > Plectranthus barbatus. The sequence continues at coordinate 65,173 of JAPKLW010001609.1, read as the reverse complement.
ACAAGCACTTTAAGTTATTTTCAAAGATTATTTAGCTCTACTTTACTTAGGTTTTCTTGCAGAAATACACTAGCAACTCAGTTGCTAGGTTTCAAATCACAGTTCAAACATAAGCAATAAAACAGTAAACAAAATACCAACACAGTGTTTATAGTGGTTCGATCAAAAGATCTACGTCCACTCCTTAGCCGAAATGCTAAGAATTTCACTAAGTAAGTATACGGATTATAAGGAATCGCCTTTCAAGTAAAGTAGGCAGTGAGCTTTCGACGCGGCTACTTCACAACTATCCTCCGATATTCTGAACTCCTCAGGTGTAGATCCGGCAGAGTCAAGGGCACACCTTCGTAAAACTCGCCTTTCCTACTTATGGAAGATTTATAGTTCCTTCCGAACTTTCCTTCGAGTGTGGCTAGACGCCCGTACTAATCAATCCCTTTCTAGAGAATTGATTGCTGGATGCTTCCAATAAAGGAAGGTATCCCAATGATTGAAGATTCTTGAGCAAAGTCAAGGAATCTCTTCAATGGAGTGTCAGATAATCAATAGGGACACTCTGGTAGTTGAAGGCTTTGAATGTCATTCAAATGTTGGCTTTCAACTGACTGCTCTCTTAGATTTTTGCTTCTCTCTTAGGAATCTCTCGGATGTGTGTTCGTGTATTGAATGAGCAGTAGTCTTTTCTCTCTTTTGGACTCGTCTTTTATATCTGGAGATTCAAAACTTTGAATCTTCATACCCGTTAGACACAACAGATCCTTTGTCCAAAAGCGAGTACACTTTTACTAACTTTTCTGACTTCGTTTTGTGCTTTTCTGACTTAATTCTGAAAGTCTTGTCCTTGCCCGTACGATTGCCAGAACGGTGGTGTAGCAGCCGTTATTTGTTGTCTTCCTTTGCTGAGGTTTTTTGGAACGGACTGCTAACTTTCTTTAGCAATCTGCTAGATGGACTACGGACTGCTAACGTTCTTTAGGATTGCTAATGTCTTTACCAATCTGCAATGTGCTAGCAAATGCTGATTCCTCAGCATTCTGCTACCACTCGACCTCGGGTTTCCTTTAGCATCCTTCGATGTCTGCTAGGAGCACTTCTAGCACCCTATTCTATTACAACTCAATATTTACCCTATACAGGACATTACAAGAGTTGCTAGACTATACTAGAGTTCAGCAATTGATCGACCAATCTACTAAGGTTTGATCCAACAAAACCTTTTACAATATGATCCTAAGGGAGATTTAGGAATAATTTCCCAACAATTTCCCCCTTTTTGGTGCGATCAAAGCCTACTAACGATTGCTGAGACTTAGCAGAGAAAAATTCTGAGTTACAGTGAAAATTGCTAGACATACTATCTCAGAATCTTACTAGCTTTAAGTCCCTAGCATGATGACTGATTTTGAATAAAATTCCCCCTCAAAATATGGAAATATTCTCGCTCAATAATAACATAAGTAAATGCTGCAAAGAAAGTAAGTGATAACTCTCTTAGGAGAGTTATATTATGCCTTTGAACTAATAAATTTGAAGTCCGTGAGTCTTGTTTGAGTCCAATTTAGGGGTAAATAAGCATGTAAATGCATAGTTAGTGTCCAGTGAGTCATTGTTGCGAATTCATCACTTTTTGGTCTATTTCTAGCAATAAAATGCAGGAAACAATAAGAGGCAAGAATTGGATGGAATCGTGCATGCTGGGTTGGATGTTGAGCATGTGTTTTAGCATGCTAGATGTTTCAAAGAGAGAGAAAACGGGGAGAGAGAAAATCCTGAATTGGGTATCCTGCCAAATGCTGACAAGGGCGTGATAAAGCTTGGCTGAGCTGGATAATGAAGGAACCTGGACTTGTTGCCACCTGGGCAGGGATAATTAAGACATCACAACTCTAATTGTGGAAACCTAGAAAGATATTCTTCTAGAATATTGGAGCCCACATATAAAAGGGAATTATCAGCTCATTTCAGAGGTGTGCGTGATTTGAGAGCAATACAGCAGTCTTGGAGAGAAAGAAAAGATCAGGCACCATGGAGAGGAGCTAAAGTGTGGACGAAGGAGGAATCCTGAGGACACCATTGCGGGATTGAAGGAATTCTTCCCCAGCTATCTCTGTTTGCAGTTTTAAACCATTTCTTATGTTTAGATTTAAAGACATTTCAGCTATGTTTTGTTTGTTTCTAGCCATGAGCTAAATACTCTAGACTTGGGTTGTTGATCTCTTGTTGGATTGGTGTTATGTTTTGGATTCCTTGTTAATCTATCAGTTCTGGGTGTTTACCATTCCTATCTTACTCTGTCTGGCCAACTTTGTTAAGATAAATTTCTTTTCATGTTTGGAAAAGCATGTTTAAGAGAGAGCCTTGAATTGAGCTAAGTCTAGCCATTGGAAAATGTGTGGATTTAGTGTGCTTTATGAATCTGTTTTGATTGTGAGCTGGGTTCTGTCTAGTCTAGCATAGGAATGTGTGGATTGGTCATTATCTCAAGTAATCTCGACAGTTTGGAAGAACTGGAGAGAACTGCAGAGATTCAACACTAGAATCTAAACTAGGATCCATGTTGTAGCATCTTTCCAGCACGCAGAGTCAGCAACCTGAGTTGCCTTTTTACAACTGAAACTTTTATTTGTCCTGTTCATGTGTTGGCTTAAACTTGTTATTGTCTTGTTTATGTTCAGTCATTTATTTTGCATTAGGATTAGATTCAACCATAAATTGATTAAACCCCTGCTGTAAGTTGACTGTGTGCACGATTCTTCACAAAAGGCATTCCTCGTGGGATCGACTCTAGATACTCCTAGATATTACTTGATAGTGTATGCTTGCACTTTATTGTTGCACACGTTGCACATCGTATCAGTAAGCTAGCAAACCTAGCATTTTTAAGAGCGGCAGACATTTACCAATCAATCAACAACCAGCAAAACATAGCATCCATATTCAAATTTGTTGAATACACGAAGAGTGTATGTCAACTAATGCACACACACTGAAAATCAGAAGTGGACAATGAGGTGTTGTCACGAATCTGATGATTTCATATATGAGTTTGAAAATACAAGTACAATGAAATCACTCAGAAACAATATGTGATAATGAAGATAGATGGTCTTAGCTCTGAGCATCAGGTGGAGGCTTTGTTTTGTCAATTGAGTCCAATTTGTTCATAGTCAGCGCCATGAACTTCTCAACACGTGCTTGATGGGCCGCTCTCTCCCTTGCCTCTCTTTCCATCCTCTTCTCCAACCTGGCCTGTAGGATCTCCAACTCCTTCCTTGCCAGTTCAGCCTCTTCTTCCTTCAACCTAGCCTGCTCAGCAATCCTTTGTTCTTCCCCCTCTTTGATCGCATCAAAGAAGGAGGTGGAGAACGATTTGTGCTCAACAACATTTACTTTGATTGCCACCACATCGGTCTGTACCGTAGAGACGATTTCTTCTACGTGGGTGATCGTCTCCTTAACCTGAACAACCCTTTGCCGAACTTCGGTGACTGAGGACTTAACTTCAAAAACCTCACCCCTAACATCAACAACCTCCTTCCTGACTTCTTCAACCACCTTGGCTTGCTGGATGTCACGTTGGTGCAGGGCTGTGTTGATCAAGGACACAACATATGATTGGAGATTTAATTGCACAGGTTCAGCAGAAATGGGGGTATAAAAAACAGTTAACTCAGTCCCTGCTATAATGTCAGGATTCGCAACATGTCCACCGTCGACTGTCATAGCAGCAGACTCAGGAACCGAAACCTCAAGACCTTGAGGATTTCCTTCCCCTGCATTTTGATTAGCAGGTTCCTCAGCAACCACTTCGTTCCCAATCTCCATCGAATCTCCCGCCAAATCCTGGGTTGAATCCATAGCAGAATCATGAGCTTTAGTGGCTTGGAGTGAGGCAACAGCTTGATTAAATCCTTTATGAAAGACAATCATTTCAGTAAGGCGTTGTCTTTTGGCTTCTTCTTCCAAAGCTTGTTCAATAGCTGCCAGCTCCATGCTGCTCACTCGCTGCTTCTCCTCATATGCAACTTTTCATTTCTGGTATGCAGCAGCAGCTAGTGCTTGACGTTTGAATAATTGAATATGTGCAGCAGAGCGTTCATTTGGTGCAAAAGCTGATGGAGGCAACGACTTGGATGCAGAATACAGTCGATGAGCTCGAATGACTTTCAACCTCTCCATCACCTGTTTATCTGTAAATTGCTTCGTACAGGGAGGTTGATCCATCCAGTCATTCGCCCAAGACTCCTCTGAGCGCCAAAAATTTAAGCCTTGCCTGGCAATAATGATCATCCTTTCTTCAAAGCACAACTCATGCATTATGTAGTCATATGTTTTCCATCGCAAGAGCTCTTGGCCTAGCAGCTTTCCCTCTTCTGTCGTCTCATCTATTTCAACAGAGAAAACTTCGGCAATATCCCTCTGTATTTCTTCATTCACAAATGCCATGATCTCGTGACCCCATTCACGGAGATCAGCATTTAAGTCATTGTCGAGGGAGACAGATGCGCACCATTGTGCTACTCTCCTCGAGCGAAAGAGTTTAGCAGGCAGTCCATGGTATGGAATCCTTAGTAACTCATTTTTAGCAGTAGGAAACTGTCAGAGAATTTTGGCGTCAAATACCTCGTTTGATTCTCTTTCTGAGTCAGAACCTGAAGAACATGTTGATTCAATCAACATATCACCAGTGGAAGAAATTTCATCCTCCATTCTTTCCTTGGCTTGTGCGGTATCAACAGCAACTGCAGGCTTCTCCTGAGCAACAGAGACGCCCTCAGCAGATTCCACAACCATGTCCTCAGCAGAAGGTCCTTCCGCAGATTCAGGAGCCACTTCCTCAGTGGAAGGTCTTTCAGCAGATGAAAGAGGCACTTCCTCAGTGGAAGGTCTTTCAGCAGATTCGGCCGAATCTATAATATGTTTCCCTGCTCCAGATGACTCAGCATTCTTATCTCTTGGTGGCATGACCACTTTATCTCTAGGTGGCACGGCCTCTTCTGAGCTACTGCTGTGGCAGGGTCCTTCAGTTGGTTCACGAAATTGAACCTTTTTCCCTCTGGAGTGGTCAATGGCATTGAACGCTCCGGATTGTAGCAGTTCAGCAAGCTTGGTATCAGACATTGCTTCCTCTTCCGGTATAATCTTCCCACTATCATCGACTCTGGGAACGGTGGCAAGAATTCGTTCATCTTCCTTTCTTTTTCCTTTCTTAGCTGTCTCGACTGCTATTTTGCTTTTCTTTGCTGCTCTGTCAAACGTTTTAGCAGCTTCCTTGTCCAGTTTCTCACCAGTAGCATTCTTTTGAGCTTCACGCTCATCGTAAGATTGCTTGACTTGTTCGAAATTCCGATCTCTTGCCTCAAAAGTGATTCTTTCAAGCTCCTTCCTGTATTGTTTGGTCTTCATTGTCTTCTTCTCAATTTTGCGTTTCCTCTTGATTGCCCTTATACCTTTGAGACGGTCCTCAAGACACCTTGAGGACAAATGAGTGTTGTCCAATTCCTCTTCAGCAGCAGCCTTCTCAGCAGCGGTTTTCTTCCTAGCATCTTCCTTCTCTGCTGCTTTCATTTTAGCTTCCTTTAGATCAGTGGTCTTGAAGAGACGTTTACGAGTCCTCTTCTTCCCAGGAGATACAATCTCAGTTCGCTCCCCTTTTGAAATTGGTTCGGCAATCTGACCCAGAATGAGTGTTGATTGCTTGGAGGCCTTCTTAGCCATGATTTCGTCTATCTTTTCAGTTGGCAGATCACCTAGCTCCACAATCTCCTCAAGATGCTGAAAACATTGCTCTGTTTCAGCATTCTTGGTTAGCGCGGCAACTTCCTCAGCAGACAGAAATGAAGCTTGCTGCAATACTTGGTATCCCAAGGAACGTTCATCAACTTCTTCATCGAAAGTAGGTTTGTCTTTATCCACGTTTGAATTTCCTGTCAACTTCTTAGGTCTCATAAAGTCGAGAGGTTTGGCTTCCTTCTTCGTCAAGGGAATGAAGTCAGTAGAAAGCAGCTTCACACCCTGATCGACCTTCTTGGTGATCAAGATTATCTCCAAAAATTTGCTGATTTTCAAACCAAAGTTAACATTCGAAGAGAATGTCCCATCCACTGACATATGGTCGTTCTTTCGAGCATGCTCTGCCCATCGCTCGTAAAAGAACTCAACCCAATTTCCTTTCACCTTGTCTGTGAGAGCCATCATGACTGCATACTTCTTAGCAGATAATTCTGAATAAGACCCAACATCACACTGGAACATCTTGATAACCAACTCAGCGAGGATTTTGAATTCCTCCTTCAAAGTGTTGATGGGGGTGGCTACCCTAAATGAAATAATCTGCCCTTTCCTATCCTTCATGTCACCAAGCTTTCTCCACAAGTTCCATCTCCTCTCCATTTCCCCAATATCATTGACCTTATATTGAGATATTCTTTCTCCAAGATTTCGGAGCCCAAATATCTTAGCAAGAACCTCCATATTCACGTCAATAATATTGCCATAGACGGAGGTTATGAACTACTTTCTATCATCATCCATCATAGCCCTAGCATAAAATTCAGACACCATGTGCGGGTGAAAGTGTTCGGGTTCAGCAGATAAATATTTTATTACCTGCTCGTTATCCAGAATATCCATTATCTAGTCTGGAATGTGGGAAGGAGCGAGAGGCATATGCAGAATCCGGTCCTTCATGATTTGGGCCAACCTCCTCTGTTCCTTGGTATGGCCCGTCTGCTCCTTCTTCCGAGTCAAGATCACGAGTTGACCATAGGGGATTGAGTCGTTGATATCCTCCTTCTTCACAATTCTCATAAATCCCGGTGCATGTCGTTCATGTAGGTGAGAACCAGTAATGGGTAGAAAAGTATAAATGGGGGCCGCACTGGTTCTGGAGAGACGATTATCGAAAATGGACTTCTGGATTGATGATGATTCATGATTGGTAGCCATTTTAGAGAATAACTTCCGATATCGGAGAGATTTTGAGAGGTATAGAGAAGAAATGAAGGCTTGAGGGTTTTAGAGTTAGGGATTCTGATTTGGGTTTCCAAGAAAAAAGAAAATGAATAGTGAAGATGGTTTGAGTTTATACCTTTGTATGAAAGATCCAACGGTTGAGGGAATTTCTGCAATGAGTTAAATTAACGGTTCAGATCTACCACATCTTTTTGTAAGGCCTCCCATGCTCCGAGAAAAACTCAAGTGCTTTTAACGTGGCGCTTCCTTATTCAGCGCAATCATCTGCGTGCATTAAATGAACTGTGTCAGGTCCCATCAATTTGAATTTAAGATTTCCCGCCTTGAATTGTGAGATTGCTGAGACCATAGACCCAACAGACTACCATCATGGATAGCAACGGAGACTGTAGCTTAGCATCCACAGCCTAGTAGAAGATATGTTATCTTTCCTTCATGATTCATCAGCATACTGGAAATATTTGCTGAGACTCAGCAGTCAATATTGTGATGAGTGTCTCAAGCCTTTCGCTGACTTGACCATCTTCGGTCACTGCTGACTTTGATTAGACCTTCCATGCACATTTGTCGATCCCTCTCCTCGCCACGCTTTGAATTCCGAGAGATGACATGAATTGTCGTGATCTTCTGAAAGATTTTACGGCCAGTCATTATGAAGGAACGTGATCATTATTCTTCTTATAAATACCACCCTTTGTGATGACCCTTATCTTCACACTTCTGCCTTTCAACTTTCTCTTCCCTTGCAATCTTTCAACCCGAAACACTTCCTTCTACAAACATGTATTCTCCACAAGGAGTAGATCTCCGAAGGAATCAAATACTCAATGAATCTGGCTTGTACTCGGAGTACGAGTCGGATTACACGGTGGCCGAGGAGGTTATGGCTGCCGTCAGGCAGAACGGGCTTGAGCAGTTCGTCTGCTCCACCCCTCGCCACTTCCAGGAGGCTCACCTCTAGGAGTTCCTCCACACAAGTGCGCAGAAGGAGGGCACTATCTATGGCGTCTTTCAAGGCCATCTTGTCCGGTGGACACCCGCTTCTTTTTCTCGGGACATCGGCCTTCGTCGGGGTCCTATATCGATCTTGGACTACTGCAGTGGGGAGACGACACCCGAATGGTCGTCGTGGGAGAAGTGGAGGCATTCTCCCTTGTTCGAGTTCAGCCCAATGGTCTCTGCGTCCAGGCTCCAGACTCCGTACTGGGTGATGTTCCGCATCATTCACAACATGGTCGTTGGCTACGACCAGGAAGACTGGAGTTTCTCCAGGGAGGTCTGGAGGACCATGATGGCCTTGGACGATAGGGCGGAGGTGGACTGGGCTGCCTTCGTCTTCGAAGGCGTCCGGGACTGCGTCTCGTTTTATCCAGCGGTGCCCCTCCATGCGGCATGCAGCTCAGCTGGCTACTGGAACAGAGTTTTCCAGATATAGTTGCAGGTCGCTCCAACCTAAGGGAAACTGACTTCTTTCCCTTCAGACCTCGCTCCCCCTACTAACTGAAGTCATTGAAATCTTCTTTCTCCTTTTTTTTGTTTGTAAATATGTTTTATATGAATGAAAGAATCTTTTCTTCAACTGCGGTGTGTCTTTTTTCTGCATCTCTCAAGTAACCACATAACTTCATAAACTTCAGCAATTCAACTTAACAATTTTTTAATATTTCCTCCAATCAATAAATACATCCTAAAATGTTAAGATTCAAGAATCACTAGCCTTCGGCTTTTACCATCTATTGAGTAGATTCATCGTCTCTGCTGATTATCTAGAAAAATCTATATCTTGAATTGTCTAGCAGAGTCTCCATTTCTGCTATCATCCTAGCAGGCTTCTCTTCAGCAGAGATACTTAGCAGCGAATAAACGTAAGTTGGGATTCGTTTTTCTCACTCACTCCAGAAATCCAAGAAGCCTAGAAAGAATGAGAATAACATCTCATTCATCCACAGCATCGTCTAATTCCATAAGGCCCAACTTGATACATAACTCCTTGAATCTTATCTTTGCTAGAGGCTTAGTAAAGATATCAGCAATCTGATCCTCCGTGCATATATATCGAACATCAATATCCTTCTTCTCCTGATGATCGTGAATAAAATGATGTCGGATATCGATATGTGTTTGTCCTCGAATGATGCACAGGATTCTTCGTAATGCACATAGCACTATTGTTGTCGCAGTAAATTGGCACACATTCCAGAAGGATACCATAATCCTGTAGTTGTTGCCGAATCCATAGAATTTGTGAACAACAACTAGCAGCTGCTATGCACTCTGCTTCGGAGGTCGACGTAGCTACAGAATGCTGCTTCTTGCTGAACCAACTGATCAACTTATGTCCAAGAAATTGACAAGTTCCGCTGGTGCTTTTTCTATCAATCTTGCACCCTTCAAAGTCAGAGTCTGAATAACTACTCAGAGTTAGACTGTCGGACCTTGGATACCAAATCCCTAGACCTTCTGTGCACTTAAGATATCTGACAATCCGCTTAGCAGTATCCAAGTGTGTCTTCTTAGGGTTGGCTTGATATCTCGCACATAAACCTACAACAAATGAAATATCCGGTCTGCTGGCAGTGAGATATAGCAAAGAGCCAATGATACCACGATAAAGGGTAGGATTCACATCGTCCCCTTATTTCTCAAGAGCTGCTATGCACGTTGTGCTGATAGGAATCCGCAGATTCTTGGTCTTCTCTGGACAATACTTCGCAATTAGATCGCATGTGTATTTCCTTTAATGGATAAAAACCCTTCACTGGACTGCTGGACTTGAAGTCCAAGGAAGTATGACATCTTCCCCATCATACTCATTTGAAAACTACTCTTCATGAGCCTTGAGAATTTATCACATAGATCTTGATTCTTCGATCCAAATATGATGTCATCTACGTATATTTGAACCAGTAGAATACTTCCTTCATCTTCGATTCGAAAGAGAGTTTGGTCGATCCTCCCTTTCTTGAAACCATTCGAGAGCAGGAACTTGGATAGAGTTCCATACCATGCTCTTGGTGCTTGCTTCAAACCATATAAGGCTTTCCTTAGCCTGTATACTTGGTTTCCTTGTTCAAAGCCTGGTGGTTGCTCAACATAGACTTCCTCCTTGAGCTCACCATTCAGAAATGCACTCTTTACGTCCATCTGCATAACCGAGAACTCATGATGTGCAGCGTATGCAAGGAACAACCTTATTGCTTCCAGTCGAGCTACTGGAGCAAATGTTTCATCAGAGTCTATGCCTTCGCATTGCCTATATCCTTTTGCAACTAGACGCGCTTTATTTCTGACAACCATGCTAGTCTCATCTTTCTTATTTTTGAAAACCCATTTGGTGCCAATAACACTTTGATGTTTTGGCCTGTCTACTATGTTGCACACATGATTGCGAGTGAATTAGCAAGCTCTTCTTGCATAGCATTCACCCAATCGGGACATCGCAGAGCATCCTCTACCTTGGTCGGCTCCTCATGTGATATATAGCAAGCAAGCATCGCATTGCCTTGTCTCGTTAGGATAGGATCATTGATATCTCCAAGAACACCATCAAGAGAATGAGCACGCAACCATACTGGTCTAATGGGGACTGAAACTTCAGCATTTCCTTCTCCGGCTAGATCGTTGTCTGCTACAACGTTCTCTTCAACATTTATCTGGTGCTCAACATCAAAATTATCAGCAGCATGGTCTTCAGCAATGGGGACATCAGCAACCGGTATCTCAGCAGCTGGAGCCTCAGCAGCTGGCCCCTCTGCTACAGGATCTTCAGGAACATGTATCTCTTCAGCAAATATATCAGCAGCTGGAATCTCAGCAGCACCTCTGCCAAGACCTTCAGCAGCATCTGGTCCTTCTTCAGCAATGGGAGGTGACCTTGATATCTCCTCCTCTTTGTCATCGAGCAATCCCAGGATATCTGGATTATCATTGAGATGAATAGTTGTGGCCTCAGCATGATCATAGCATCACAGGCCTGGTCAGTAGTTTGGTCTCCTGCTGAGTGCGTCCGGTTTGGATTGCAGTCACTCATAGACTTAGTCGGATCAATACGCATATTTTTGAAAGAATTTAAGAACGATTGACCATGGACATCATTAGTCTCATGATTGCTATCATCTTTCTCTTTTATGGTTCTGCGAACTAAAGTAGACTCATAAAAAATAACATTGCATGTTATTTCCACAATTCCGGTAGTCTTATTTAATACTCTATAGCCTTTGTGAGTAGGGTGACCGTATCTAAGGAATACGCCCTCATCTGACTTAGGAAAAAAAGTGTTAAGTTTCGACTTCTTGTTGTTATGGATATAACATGTCGAACCAAATGCACGAAGATGAGCTATAGAAGGCTTACGACCGTTGTACACTTCATAGGGAGTCTTGTTAAATCTGTTGGTAATGGCACTCCTATTCTGTGTATAGCAAGCCGTCATAACTGCTTCACCCCAATACTTAGCAGATAGCTCAGAGTCTGCTAGCATTGACCGAACGGCCTCCTTCAATGTCCGGTTCCTTCTTTTTGCTAGCCCATTCTGCTGAGGAGTCCTAGCGGTGGACTTCTCATGTGCAATGCCAGCTTCAGCACAGAAATCCATTAGCAGTCCATTGCAAAACTCTGTTCCATTATCAGAGCGAATCCTCTTCACTGTGCTTCTTTGTTGTTTTGCTTTTTGAGGATTAACTCCGGTAGAATGAGCTTTACTTTGTCTTTGGTCTTTAATAAGCGAACCCACGTATACCTGGAAAAGTCATCAACCACCTCAAGAGTATAAATCCTTTTACTTACAGTGGGTGGAGTGACAGGGCCAAAAAGATCCATGTGTAGTAGTTCTAGGATCCTTTGCGAAGTGGCCTTCTCCGGGTTAGACTTAAACGACGCTCTGGTCTGCTTTCCTTGTTGACATGCTTTGCACACCCCATCTTTGCGAAGAGTTTCAGCGGGCAGGTGGTTTATAGTTTTGAAATTCAAATGGTTTAACCTCTTGTGCCACAGCCATGTTGTTTCTTCCTTGTTCAAGGCTAAGAAGCATGAATGTTGTTGACCACTCTGCCAATCAACGATGTATAGACCACCCTTGCGGATGCCTCTGAGCTTCACTTCACCTGTAACAGTGTCAGCAATAGAACAACCAGTATTGACAAAGGATACAGTGTACCCATTCTCGCATAGTTGACTTATGCTCAGTAGATTGTGCTTGAGGTTGGAAACAAGTGCTACATTGATGATTCTCAATCCATTACGCTCAATGCACCCTCTTCCAACAACTTTGCCTTCGCTGTTGTCTCTGAATTTGACTTTGGGGCCATAATAGAATCTTTGAATATATGAAAATAATCCCTCATTCCCGATCATATGTGCGGAGCAGCCGCTATCAAGGATCTATTCGTTTTCTATATATGACGCTTTAGCACTCGGATTCTGTCCCTACAAAATAATCAATCAAGTTAATTTAGGTACCCGTATAGCTTTGGGTCCTTAGGGATTAGCATGGATCATGATTCCTTTCGGAATCCACATCTTAGTGATCTTCAAGATTTTCTTCTTGACTTCACCCTTCACCACCTTCTCGACCTTAGGTTTCATATGCTTAACATTGCTAGATCTAGGTGATGTGGTGTGCTTAGCCTTCCTTGCCCTTTGAAATGAAAATGAGTTGGGCTCAGGCCTTACATAGGTGTTCTTCCTATGTAAAGTGTTTTGCTGATACGACGGTCTTACAACAGTATAATGAACTTGCTTGCACTTTTGAAAGGTAGGATTTGCTATCCTTGTGTTAGAACCATGACGCTCAACATTTCTAGGTATAGCTGAATATGGTTTAGCATAAGCTCTCTGATTTCTCTGCTGTGGTCCAGCAGCTACATACCTAGCATTCATCATATGGATCATCTGCTGAGGTCTAGTAGATACATGCTTAGCATTCATCTTTTGGTTCCTCTGCTGAGGTCCGGCTGATGTATGCTTAGCAGATCTGATTGGAACCTCTGCTGAGATCTAGTATATGAATGCTTAGCAGACGCTGATTGGAACCTCTGCTGAGATTTAGCAGATGAATGCTTAGCAGACATTGATTGGATCCTCTGCTGAGATTTAGCAGATGCATTCTGCTCATATCCATTCTTCTGCTTAGCATCCTGCTTAGCATTTGAAGATTCAACAGTAACAAATAAGATTGGTTTCTGCTTAGAGGATTTGGCATAAGTACTCAATGTTTTTCTAGAAGATTCGCCTATAGCGTTATCACATTCAAGTCCAGACTTATCCTTATGATGTCTTTGCTGGCTAACAATGGCATTGAGAACTGCCCTGCTGGATGTATAAGTTCAGATTCAATCCTCTCTAGGTTTATTTTTCAAAGCGAGATTTTCCTTTTCTAATTTTTGAAAATTTTCGAAAAGCTTAGAAAAATCTGCTTTAAGTTTTAAAAATTCCTCACATTCTGACCTTAGTCTTTCGACTTCCTCGGTCAAAGTTTGAACATTTAGTTTGAGTGAGGCATTTTCACCAACAATAACATTTTTGATCTCAAAAATCTTAGAGAATTCAATTGAAAGCTTCGTCAGATAATCTTCCTCAGAATCTGGGAAAGATTCCTCCGATTCATCCATGATTACTATGCTAGGAATGCTAGTAGTTTGTACCTCATTTTTGTATATGGCTAGAGCAGATTCTCCACTCTGCTCAACATCAGTATCAGCATCAGCAAATTGATCTTCGACGACATTTGCCATTAGGACTAGTAGAGCTTCGTCATCATCTTCTTCTAAAGAATAGTAGTATTCCTTATCGTTATCTGGAATATGAGGTACCTCATTCCTTGTCAGCAATGCTCTGGTTACGGCTTTGACGGCACGTTTCTCGAAATGTTGCTTCAAGCGATCTCTTTCCTCTTTGCTGACCTTCGGACACTCGTGCTTAAGGTGATCTGGTGATCCACATTCGAAGCAAGTCCTGGGCTTTCGCTCTGCTGAGCGGAAAGAAGTTGATGCTTGCTTAGCTTCTCTTGATTCCTTCTCGGCTTTAGCTTCCGTCATCAACTTCTGGAGCTTCTTCATTTGCTCCTCCAGCTCACTGATCTTTAAGTCAACAGGTTGGGGACCTGAGGTTGAGATAGTCTCCTTTGCTGGTGATGCTAGTGTAAATATCTCCTGATTATGGAACGGCTTTCTGGGTGATTTCCACTTGTGTCCATCCTTTTTGACAAAATACGCTAAGTCCTCATGGTTTCCAGCATTTGATGGAGTAGGTTGTGCCATAGCAGCTTCATTTTTCTTAGATTGCTGGATTATGAACTCATGAGCTTTTAGCTGTGAAAACACTTCAGAAGTCGACATCTGACTGAGATCCTTCTCACTTAGGCTTGTCATCTTGACAAACCAATCACTCCTTGGGAAGAGTTTGGATATTATCTTGTTGTTCATCTCCCCATTATCATAGGTTTTGCCCACATTTTTGAGCTCGCCTACAATCGTATTGAATCTATCCTCCATGTATTGAATGGTTTCTCCAGGGTTCATTAAAAATGATTCATACTTGTCCACAACCACTTGGAGTTTATTACATTTCATTTGCTCAGTTTCTTCAGAGCATTTACACACATAATCCCACATACCTTTGGCTGTCTTGTATTCTAGAATTTTGTCAGCCATAAGAGGGGGTAGGCAGTCAATGATTAACTTCATGGAAACGTACTCCAACTGACCCCTTTTCTTATCTTCCAACGTCCATTCCACATAAGGTTTTGGTACCATCTCCGGACGTGGTTGGCCTTCAGCTGATGGAACTACTGAGATATTGACCTTCATGATCTCTATCGGACCTTTCTCCAGCACATCCATCATCTCCAGATGGATACTTTGGAGTTGGATCATGGCCAATGTCTTCCAGGACACGAACTTCTCCTTGTTATACTTGGGAAGATCATGATTAGTCATCTTGTTATCCTTCACCTGAGCTAGACAAGCACAGAAAATAGAGTAACAGCGCAAGGAAAGCTAAGATCTAGGTCTTAAGCCACTCAGAAGCAGTCGGTTTTTCAACCTCCTGCTCTGATACCACTTGTTGGTCCCTAAGATCAGAGTCGTCGATAATGATAAAACACTCACACGAGTTGCAGCGGAAGATTTAAACGTTCACTTGCACTTTAAGTTATTTTCAAAGATTATTTAGCTCTACTTTACTTAGGTTTTCTTGCAGAAATACACTAGCAACTCTGTTGCTAGGTTTCAAATCACAGTTCAAACGTCAGCAATAAAACAGTAAACAAAATACCAACACAGTGTTTATAGTGGTTCGATCAAAAGATCTACGTCCACTCCTTAGCTGAAACGCTAAGAATTTCACTAAGTAAGTATAAGGATTACAAGGAATTGGATTTCAAGTAAAGTAGGCAGTGAGCTTTCGAGCCGGCTACTTCATGACTATCCTCCAATATTTCGAACTCCTCAGGTGTAGATCCGGCAGAGTCAAGGGCACACCTTCGTAAAAATTGCCTTTCCTACTTATGGAAGATTTATAGTTCCTACCGAACTTTCCTTCGAGTGTGGCTAGACGCCCGTACTAATCAATCCCTTTCTAGAGAATTGATTGCTGGATGCTTCCAATAAAGGAAGGTATCCCAATGATTGAAGATTCTTGAGCAAAGTCAAGGAATCTATTCAATGGAGTGTCATATAATCAATAGGGACACTCTGGTAGTTGAAGGCTTTGAATGTCTTTCAAATGTTGGCTTTCAACTGACTGCTCTCTTAGCTTTTTCTTTTATCTTAGGAATATCTCGGATGTGTGTTCGTGTATTGAATGAGCAGTAGTCTTTTCTCTCTTTTGGACTCGTCTTTTATATCTGGAGATTCAAAACTTTGAATCTCCATACCCGTTAGACACAACGGATCCTTTGTCCAAAAGCGGGTAGACTTTTACTAACTTTTCTAACTTCATTTTGTGCTTTTCTGACTTAATTCTGAAAGTCTTGTCCTTGATCGTACGGTTGTCAGAACGGTGGTGTAGCAGCCGTTATTTGTTGTCTTCGCTTTGCTGAGCTTCTTCGGAATGGACTGCTAACTTTCTTTAGCAATCTGCTAGATGGACTGCTGACTGCTCAGCAGTTGCTCTTCTGATTCCTTCGACTTCGGATTGTTAATGTGTTTACCAATCTGCAATGTGCTAGCAAATGTTGATTCCTCAGCATTCTGCTACCACTCGACCTCTGGTTTCCTTTAGCATTCTTCGATGTCTGCTAGGAGCACTTCTAGCACCCTATTCTATTACAACTCAATATTTACCCTATACAGGACATTACAAGAGTTGCTATACTATGCTAGAGTTCAGCAATTGATCGACCAATCTACTAAGGTTTGATCCAACAAAACCTTTTACAATATGATCATAAGGGAGATTTATGAATAATTTCCCAACAACTCCTTTCAAACATGATGATGGCGAGAGGACCCCAAGTTATTTTTGGAGATGACTCAAAGGGGAGAGTAATCGACAAAGGATGTCTCATATCAACAATGTGTCCTTGGTCACCAAACTCAATTACAACTTGCTCAGTATGAGTCAGCTTATCCAATCTAGATATGAGGTGACATTTGCCAAAGATGATTGCTTAATCAACAATAAAAAATCCAAGGAAAACGTGCTGAAGGGAATGAAGAAAGGGAGTCTATATATTATAGATTGGGAGAGCGGACAGCCTGACACGTGCCTTGTTGCAACAAGATCATCCATTGAAGGAGTCAACTGGCTATGGAATAAAAGACTTAGCCACTTGAATTTTCAATCCATCAGACACTTAGCCAAGAATAAGCTTGTGGAAGGCCTACTACAAGCTGGGTTCAAGAAAGAATAAGGTGTCTGCAAAGTATGCAAGATGGGGAAGCAAACCAAAGCTTCATTTTAGAATCGCACCATCACAGCAAGCACAGATAGGATCCTGGAACTACTTTACATGGATTTGTTTGGACCGGTCAAGCCACTCACCATTGGAGGGAAGAGATTCACTCTCATTGTAGTAGATGACTACTCGAGATATACATGGGTGAGGCTATTGAAGACCATGAATGAAGTTAAACTTCAGCTTCCAGAGCTCATCCTTCAAGTGCAAAACAACAAGGGAGTCACCGTGAAGAGAATCACATCAGATAACGGGACTGAGTTTTGCAATGGTCCTTTGATGGATTTCTGTGCGGATTCTGGCATTGCTCACGAGAAGTCAGCTCCAAGAACCCCCAGCAGAATGGTCTTGCCGGGCGAAGAAACATAACACTCAAGGAGGCAGTGAGGACCATGCTTGCTGAAGCTGACTTTAAGGAAGCCAATTGGGGAGAAGCTTTGATGGCGACATCCTACACACAGAATAGAAGTGCTATCAACAGTCGCCATCACAAAACCCCGTACGAAGTATACAATAGTTGTAAGCCTTCTATGGCTCATGTACGTGCTTTCGGTTCTCCATGTTATACTTATACTAATGGGAAGTCTAAGTTAAATACTATCTGTGCCAAGGTGGATAAAGATGTGTTCCTCGGTTATGGACACCCTTCATATAAGGGATATAGAGTACCTTAACAAGATCACCGGACTTGTGAAAGTAACATGCTCTATTGTTTTTTATGAGTCTATCTTAGTGCGCAGGACCTTGAAGGACCTGGAGCTTGGTGATCACAAGATCAAGGATGCTTGTGAGAAACTTAGTTCTGAAAAAGAAAGATCCTAATAAAGTTTCTCAGGCTAGATCTATGAATGATCATTAAAGTATTCCAGTGGACAAGGCCGGTGATGTAACTGACCTTGCTAAGGCCATTGATTCACTAACAATTATTGCAGGTATTAATCAAGGGGGACCTCAAGCGTTCAAGATGAAACTCATTTTGGAGGCCAAACTAAAACTGAGTTGCCTACCCAAGCTTACATACCTGAAGATGAAGAAGTTCATCCAGGAGAGGTTTGACCTGAAGTGAATCAAGAAGATCAAGGAATGCAGATCGTAGAAGTCATCAAGGGAGAAGAAGGTTCACGTCCAGAAGCTGATAATCAAGTTCCTACTCCAGAAGATCTAGCAATGGTTGAATCAACCTTAGTTCAAGTTCCAGTATCGAGAACAGACGGTACTGAGGATCCTGGAGCTTTTGTTCAACCTCTTGAAGTAAGTCAGCTCCAGAAGCCAAAATGGTTGAGACACCTTCCAGAAGAAGCCGTGCTTGACAATGTTGCAAACTCAGCATGAATGAGACAAGGAAGCGAATTGATTACTTGTTTTATCTCTCAGAATCCAAAGCCCATGAAGATTGGAGATGCCCTAAACTTAACTAACTAGATAAACGCCATGCAAGAGGAGCTTGCTAAGTTCAAGAGAAATGAAGTATGGTACTTGGTGGATCGACTAAACCATCAATCAGTCATTGGCACCAAATGGGTATTCAAGAATAAGAGAGATGAGACCAGAAACATAGTAAGGAATAAAGCAAGACTCATAGCAAATGGATATGCTCAGTGTGAAGGGATCGAATTTGATTAGACTTTTGCTCCAGTAGCGAGACTTGAATCTATAAGACTTTTCCTTGCTCATGCCGCGCATTACAACTTCACAATTTTCCAGATGGATGTAAAGAGTGCCTTTCTGAATGGGGAGCTCAAAGAGGAAGTATAGGTCGAATAGCCCCCGGGCTTTGAAGAAGGAAATCAAGTTTACAAATTGAGGAAGGCTCTTTATGGGTTAAAACAAGTGCCCCGAGCTTGGTATGAGACCTTGTCTCAGTTTCTCCTCAAGAATAGTTGCAAGAAAGGCAAGATCGACACTACACTGTTCAAAATCAAGGATGGAACATATATCCTTTTTGTACAACTTTAAGCTATGTGAGAAGTTTGCCCAACTTATGCAAAACAACTTCCAAATGAGCATGATGTGTAAGCTGACTCACTTTCTGGGTCTTCAAGTTATTCAGTCCAAAGGAGGAATCTTCATCAATCAGAAAAAATATACCAAGGACTTGATCAACATGTTTTGTCCAGAGAAGACCAAGCCCTTGAAGATTCCTTTGAGCCTGAGCGCTCAGTCAACCTTGATGAAGAAGGTGAAACAGTCAACCCAACCACGTACAGAGGAATTATTGGATTGTGTTGTACTTAACTGCAAGTAGGCTAGATATTTCCTAATCAGTTGGAGTATGTGCGAGGTTTCAAGCCAATCCAAATAAGTCATACATGGAACTTACTTTGAATACCTTAAAGGGACAAAATCCTTAGGTATTTGGTATCCTAATACTGATGAGCTTACTTTGAATGCTTACTCAGACTCAGATTTTGGAGGATGCAGAATCAACCGAAAGAGCACAAGTGGAACATGTCAGTTTCTAGGACACAAGCTTGTAAGTTGGTTCAGCAAGAAGCAGCAGTCAATGGCCACATCAACAACCGAAGCTGAGTATGTTGCTGCTGCAAGCTGTTGTGCTCAAGTGCTATGGATCAAACAACAATTTCTTGATTATGAAGTCGAAACTAGGTGTGTACTGATCTATTGTGATAATAGTAGTGTAATGTGCATCAAGAAGAACCCAGTTCACCATTCCAAAACCAAGCACATCGCCATAAGGCATCATGTCATAAGAGACCATGTCGAGAAGAAGGATGTATCCGTAGAGTACATTTGTACTGAAGATCAACTTGTGGTTATCTTCACCAAAGGGTGGATCTTATTTGAAAAAGAATAGTATGGTAGCAGGAAAAAGCAATGAAAAACTACGTGCCATAAGGGTGACACAAGTTTGGATACCTAAAGGGTGGATCTAACATACTAACCTTGCAGGGCCCGCAGTAACTCGGGGAAAAAAATATAATTTGTGCATTGCAGGAACAAGTACATGCGAGTGAGCTTCAGAAGTAGAAAAGCATGTGGGTCCTCGACAGTGGATGCTCTGCACACAAGACTGGAGAAAAAGATCTTTTCTCAGATCTTATAATGGTCAAGGACCACCAATCATGTTTTGTGACAACTTTAAAGGAAGAGTAATTGGGAAGGGATGTGTAGAGCAAAATGGAATCATCATCTAGAATGTGACCCAAGTCACCAACCTGAAACATAACCTTGTAAGCATTGGCTAGCTTAGTAAGAATGGTTATGTAGTTTCCTTTGCCAAATCAAAATGTCAGATCTAAGATAAAGCTTCAGATGAAGTAAAGCTCAAAGGTATAAGGAAATGAGGCCTGTATGTGGTAGACTGGTAGAGTGGTCAAGCATGCTCATGCTTCATGGCAACCAATTCCGAAGAGACAAATTGGCTATGGCACAAGAGGCTGAATCATTTAAATTTCAAGACTATCAACCATCTGACCAATCACGAGCTGGTAGAAAGTCTACCTAAGGGAGTATTCAAGAAAGAAGGCAACTGCAGAGCATGCTAACTGGAAAAGCAGACCAAAGTCTCTTTCAAGAACAAGTCGGTTAGTGCAAGCATAGAGCGAGTACTGGAATTGCTGCACATGGATTTGTTTGGATTAGTAACTCCACCAACCATAGGAGGAAAAAGACTCTCTTATAGTCGTGGATGATTACTCGAGATATACGTGGGTGAAGCTTCTCGAGACCAAGGAGGAGGTGATGATGATTATGCCTGAACTGGTTATGATCGTCCAAAATGAAAAAGGAGTCACAATAAAGCGGATCGATCAGATAATGGAATGGAATTCTGCAATGGCCCGCTTATGGACTTTTTTTATGAAGCTAGAATTGGCCTTAACGACTCCACAACAAAATGAGCTAGCAGAAAGAAGGAACAAACGCTCAAGGAAGTTGTGGGAACCATGCTGCCTTAAACCAGTTTGAGCGAGCGCTACTAGGGAGATGTCGTAATCACATCTTGCTACACACAAAATGGACATGGCCTCCACAGTCGGCTATATAAAGCTCCTTATGAAGTCTATCATGGTTATAAGCTTTCTTTAACACAAGGGGAAGTCAATCTTGAATACTTTCTCTCCAAAAGCTGATGAATGTGTGTTCTTGGGGTATGGACATCCTTCTCACAAAGGTATATAAAAGTACTCAATAAGATAACCAGACCTATGGAGATAATATGCAATGTTATTTTTTATGAAGCTACTTTAGTGTGCAGGACCATGAAAGAACTGGTTGAACACTTTAACGAGATCAGTGATGTCAATGGACAATTGGGCTTAGAAAATTCTAATATTGAACCAAGTGTTCCGACTCGATCTATGAATGAATCATCTTCTCAACCAGTTTCCTCGATTGGTTTGCAAATAATCGAGAGGACCAGTGATGTGAATGATCTAGCTAAGGCCATGGATTCCATTTCCCTACAAAATAACATGAATTAAGGGGGAATCCAACCTATATGACTTTGATTTAAAGAAGAAGATCTTGAAGAAAAATACAAGAGATAGAAGAACTGGCAGATCATGAAGACCTAACTGGCGAGTTAGGAATTGGTGAAATTGGCAATCTGGAGACTGATGACGCCATCATCCCAGTTCTCAAAATTCAAAAGCTGGTGAAGGGCAAGCTACATAAGAACCAGTATCCGATCGAGCACTAGTTGGAAGTGAGCAAGTCGACAATCAACCACTTATGGGAAATGAAATTGTTCAAGATGATTTCCATCTCAAAAAGTGCCAGTTGCTGGAATGCTCATTCCATAACGTTCGTACATCAAATGATGATAGCGAGCTGCATAAACCTAAATGGTTGCGATATCATCCTGAAGAAGTTGTGTTAGATGATGTTGTTAATCCTGTGAGAACAAAACATGGAAGCGCACTACTTACATGCTAAGAGGAGCTCTACAATAGCCAGACTGGATCAACGCGATGCAAGAGGAGCTTACTAAGTTCACCCACAACAATGTTTGGTACTTAGTGGATAGGCCTACTCATCAATCAGTGCTAGGTACCAAGTGGGTTATTCAAGAACGAGCGGGAAAAAGCTGAAGGAATTATTCCATGAACCGGAGTTCACATAATTCAACTGAACCAATGATTTCTATGTAAATAAAATAATTGTAATATATCAATTAATCCCTAGCATGCTCCAAAATAAAAATTAAATTTCCATGAAGAGTTTTATCAGATTACCTTACATCCGTAGTGTCTGCAAATCTGCGCGTAGGGATTGAAACCTTTGAATCCTCGCTTTCTATATTTAACCCTACGGAATAAAGATTAAATATTTTAGATTTTAATAAATAATTAAAATTTAAAATAAAAGAGAGAGAGAGAGAGAGAGAGGAGAAGAATCATCCAAACATGATCTGCTGATCCGTGTCCTTCACTCATATCCGGATATCTGGAGGACTACTACCGAATATTGCACCGTTCGAGGAATAGAATTTCCTTCCCTCATTTAGATCTTGTCGCCTATCTGCTCCCAAAAAATATGGTCTACTGATTAGAAAGTAATGAACTTATGGTGTGTTGTGATTTGAGTATCTGAGAGGTATTTGTAGGATAATTTTGATCTTTGATGGGCTTGAGCATTTCATGGGATAGACTAGGGACAAGTATGCAAATAATAAATAGGGTTTATATATTAATTAATTCCATATTCCACCCAGAATATATTTTATTAATTAATAATGATTCATGCCACTAGAGAATGAATACTAACCTACCCATTTATTACCACGTTGCGAAGAAAGGGTTGTATAGGCTTGATATATATCCTCATATTTAAGGTTACACACATTCATTATTTAATTTGAGCTCTGACAAGCTCCAAAGTTAATTAATATGTTTTATTCCTATGTTACACCACTCAATCTTTTTCATTTATGCTTGAACATAATCAGCCTGCAGGACTTAGCATAAATGAACCTTTTTAGCTACTTATGGAATGTCGCCATCCTATACTGGATATGGTTAGGTAATTACAGCCACAAACAATCATATACAAATCGCTATCACCTATGATGCAGAAATACAATTACATGTTAGACTATCCATCATAACATATCAAAGTGACACACAAATCTATATATATTTTTGGACCTTCATTAGGCTTAATATTCCATCAAGCCATCAAGATCAAGATTCTGTTAATGTCAGATAAAAGAATCGATCTTAGTTAGGTCTTATTAATACGTACCAAATGTACGAGCACATCTAGAAACCAAGATAAGCCACTAAATACTGAATGTGCTTCAACCTAAATCAACTGTCTATCCTGAGACTGTTTTAGCTGTGATAACTTTTTATATCTCACTAGGTCAAGAGATCCATACGATCTTCCATGATCTTTTACACTCCGTATGATCTCCTTATCAACGAGATAAGAGGACACCGTTGTTCGCTTTGTATGTTTGTTAATCATATAGGATTATTGTATCATTGTGTGCAAGACATTAATGATTACCAATATATCAAACGAAACAATTTACCAATATACCAATCATAATGTTTTGCAGTATACACAAACCTAAAAATCTTCCACTTATACTCAAAGCATAATGATATGCTTTCTAGAGTATATAATGTGTTAAAATCATTAGCTGTTAATTTTATAACCATGTAGCTTGCATCAACCACAGTCCAAATCCATGAATGCCTATCATAGATTTTAGTGTGTGCCTTTTTACAAATCAAACCGCTAAAGAAAACATTTTCACTTTTTACTCGATTGCATGCCTTCTCTTATTTTAGTACTTAACTCTATTTGTTACATCACTTTGGAAATCTAGTGCAACTGCACTAGTACTATCACTTAAACTAGTAATATCATATGCTAATGAATAACCATTATTGAATTCTAATTTGTAATACCCGAACCATATACTACTATGGTAGAGATCCATAAAACTCAATAGTTTTACACTCAGCCATCATATGATTCTATTACCCAAAATGAACATAAAGTTAGAGTAAGACGTTATTATGATCTAGTCCACCTGGAGATCCGAACCATAACCCACAACACATATACTCGACCGTATTGTGTCTGGCCAGGGCTAAGACTGATATCTATCAACAATGAAAACCGCATAGTAAGATATTATTTTTTATACAGTAGCCATGTAGAACATTTCGAACAAACTTAATATTCACTTGTTGCAAACATGCAAGACTTGGATCTTTAAAATGTACACAGTGTCCTTGTCGTCCAACATCTGTAACTGTTTAGATAACCATCTTCGTATGCCTGATAATACCTCCACATTGTCGCAAAATAGGAGAGTATTATCTAGATGTTGTGCAAAATACACCACGCTACCGCTGACACATAACTAACACACAGATCTCTCATTCATGCAGAGTGAAAATCCATAGGATTTAATCACGTCGTTCGAACGTCAATTCTATGACCGGTAAGCTTGAGTCCATAGAATGACTTCCAAAGCTTCCAGACAAGATACTTTTGCCTTACTGCACAAAACCTTCTAACAGTTTCAACAACCAGATTACCAGGTTTCCAAGTGCTGCTATGGTTGGGAGTATTCAAATGAACTTGAGCACAAATTATAGGTGAAAAGTGCCATTATAATCTATGCTCTCTTACTGACTATAGTATTTTACCATCAACCTTTTCTTATTCAAGAAATAACAATTTTATTCGCTCCCCTATGTTACACCCTATGTTACTTGTATGCCTACTTACTGCCTATAGCTATAAAGCTATCTAGCAGTCAAGACTTCTGGTATTCAACCATAGCATAATGAATTCTATTACTGAATTAATGGCGATGCACTACTTGTCTGCATCCTTGTCAGATATTGCTTCATTGTAGTTCCCGGGACTACTATCAACCAGATCGAAATTTGAGAAAAAGTACAACCTCCCGCTACAACAAAGCATCGGTGCCGCGCCAGCAGTCGGTGCAGTTCCTCGTGGTTCCACACCTTGCACCATTGACTGTGTATATGATACTGTACCACCCTAGGTACATCCACACTCAAACAGGGTTTTCTTAATGGAAATGCATCAGTACCCTCAATTTCTTGAAGAAACAAATAACATTTGATAGTACGGTTACTTAGTCTCAATAGAATCCTTCATTGACATTAACAATGAACTTTCTGCTTCTCAAGACTATAATCATCATTCGTTTCTTCCCGCAATATCCTATAAACAACCTTTTCTTGATTTTAACCCATTAGTTTGATTTTTAGTAATTAAAACTAAATATCCTCAAAACTATTCTGATCTACTAAACGTATGTTATAGTTATAACTTTTGATATATTTTTGGCACCGACTTAAAATCACCCAAATAATTTTACAGTTGTTTCCAAGAATTTCTAAGAAATGAATCTAGTCGAAAAACTTAAATCATTATAAACATATCATGTTTCAAAAGAATTCTTATATCTTCTCATGCTACACCATCATGATGAAAATCTTGGTGTAGTATATTAGAAATACACCCCAATTGTATGACTAGTACTGTCTAAGCTTGTTATAGAGGTGTTCATCAATCACGTTTAAAAGGTAATGACTTGATAGTCTTAATTAGCTTTTTTTCCACTACCACATTGAATATTTGAGTTACTCAAACTATTCTAACTTGCCGGAAAGTTTATAGACACATCAGTATCTTGAGTAACTGTCAAATAAATTACACAATACTTAAGAGCTTAAGTGAACATTAGTCCACATTAGTCAAGATGGATCAATTCTAACATATGACCATATCGAGACTTATTTGCCTCAAAGGCCCCGATCAACATTATTACCATATATCCAAGATTTGCAAACTCAATGAGAAACAACCTTGGATTAAACCATTGTTTCATTAACCAAGATTTGCTTAACCCTCATTAGATTAATGTGACCTGTCAACATCTTATCCTCCAAACTAGATTGCACTTTTAATTACGAACAAGTCCGAACTAAGTCCAATGTTTTATTCTCTATAAGTTGCTTAATTTGTTGGAGACTGATGTGACCAAGTCTCGGATATCACAGATATGTAAGATCCATATCTTGAGAAGAAAAGATTTTCTTTTGAACTCGTGATTAGATAAAAGCAATGTTCATTGGAAGTTTTATTGTGACAACTAATGTTATAGAGAGCTATTTAGTAATCCATGATGGAAAGCACTATTATTACCAATAATAGAAACTCTACTATAAAAAATAATTGAATCTTCATCATATTCAGGAAACTGAAAATAAGTTCCACCAAGACATCGATACTTTTTTAAACATCCCTCAAAATAAAAACATTGTTTCTCAACATAAATAAATTCTCCAACCACTGCAACGAAAACCTTGTGCAACATTAACTATGGAAATGGTACTCTATCACATCTAGGCTACCTACCTGGCATGCCTTCTTGCATTATATAACCTGACATAGACATTATTACCACTACTAATTAGGTAGCAATAAATATCAAATAATGTGTCAAATATAGATGCATGCATAACAAACATGATTCATAGATACTACTACCACTACCATTAAGGTAGGAGCAGTGATCTAAACATGTCATATTCACGTTTGCATGTGACATACCTTATCCCTTGGTGTCAAACATACCTGAAACACTTTCCTACTTTCTTAGACTTTTTAAAGTCATCAGTAGGTATTACGACCTTGCTCCCATTGTTTACTTTATTCCTCCTACCTCTGATGCCGCACTTCTTTCCTTTCACTTCTAGTGAAAGAGAAGGGCTCCCAGCTGAAGATAAAGTAAAATTTTCTTTTGTTTAGATAAGATCTAGAAGTTTGTCATCCAATGGATGCTTCATCTAATTTCTACTCAACTATCACTCTGAAGTCATTCGAAGACTTCTATAGCGAACTGAGGACTAAATTGATTCTGGTCAAGCCATTAATTTCACCTCAGCTTAATGTGTACATGTTTATGAACTGAATCAAAGACATCAGATATTCTCACACTGATCCACCATCATCCAATTACTGTTTCATAATAGACGTATGAGACTGGATATGGTAATCTTTTTACATACATCCATTAGTCGCGATGATATTCAATAATATCTATTGCATACTCTTAAGACTGAAATCCAAGTTAAAGTGTGCTTGATGTTAGTAATAATGTGCATGCTCTTTCAGAAGAGGACTCATGAATAATTGGATAAGGACGAAAAATTTTGGAGCAAATAAGTGTTCATAGAAAATTAATGATTTATCCAATTGCGTTTCAGTTTCAGGAAAGTAGGACCATATAATAAATACAGATAAAGAGTAAAATAGGAAAAAATCATATTAACATATCTAAAATAATTAACTATCAAACAAAGGACATACAAGCAGAACATTGAAACATATTAGTATTGTACCCTTTTGATAAACCAATAAGACTGTTTCCTCCAATTGCCCAAGCAATTTTATTACAATCCACACATGTGGACGTTTACAACAAAGTCACTCAACTAGATTGCATCTTTTAATTCTAGTCCTTTAATTCCAATCCATGCCAGTTACCTTAGAAAAACAGAACTAATAATCGGAGATAAACTTAGACCATGTTATCCTAATGAGCATGGACATCACAAATGAGTTACACACTGGATAACATCTAAGCAAATAACCACAATGCTAACTCAAGTCATGAAATTTGATTTGTCACACACACTAGGCCCACGACGCATAATCTTTACACTTTTGTTATGTCATTTAATTCAATCCTAGAGAACTTATGAGAAACCAAATACGCAAGCTACACATGTAGACGTTTACGCAAAGACTCCCACTTCTCACATGAATTAAATGTTTTATTTTGAAATCCATCAGAACTCACGAATAATAAAATCAAGCATGCTACACATGAAGATGTCTACTCACTCTACTATTCACTTCCAATTAGAGATCGCATTGTGGAGGTCTTGATTTTATTTAAAATACTCTTGCTTAGTATTTGTATTTCAAAAAGTTGTTTGCGCAAATCATTATTTTAAGTTAGTATAAATTATGTTATTGCTAAAATTCCATCATATATAATTCAAGAATTTACAAACATAATTCAATACATAAAATAAAACAAATAAGCAAGCTAAAATAATAAAGCAATTAAATAATGCTTTCCTATTTTCCTAACATGCTTAGTATGAAAATAAATCACCACATCAAACAAGAACAACTAAAAATAAAATAAAAATGTCCTCGTAGCCCCGAAGATGTGGTACCTGCATATCCACCTATTCTATTACATGAATTTGGGATATACAACTCTTCAAATAAATCTTCTAATTTCTGGGTCTTCAAATTTTTTTTGTTGAAATTTCATATCTTCCAATTGGGCTTCTGGAAAAATCCAGTTTGTCGTGGCATAGTAGGGCCCAACAGACTGCATTGCAAACACTAGGGTTTGCGATATTCCAACCATTGCAGCCACCTGCCACCATTGGACAACCACCTGCCGCCACAGCGATTGGAACAACACGCATCTACCATATATGAAAACTTGGAGTTTTGCTCATGTAGCCATGCAGCTGCTCACCAGAGACCAGGCCACCGGCGCCATCACCAAAAATATATCGCCGGCGTGTAGCTGAGCAGCACAGTCTGTGTATATCCACCGGAGCAGCTGGTTTGTGCATTGGGATGCACAACTGCTCTGGCTCGTGCACAGACCCACCGTTTGCCCACACCTACTGCTATTTGTCGTGTGCAGCTAACAACCGTACAAAACCTTTCACCAGCATGCAGCGCATGTTGCGCATCATCTGGTGCACATGATGATGCACCCGTACTCACCGAGAAGTAAGAAGTCCTCACCCAGGTGCACCATCATGCTAGGGTTTGAGGAGGATGGGGTGGCGGCTAAGGTTTGACTAATTACGGTTTGAGACTTTTGTACTCGGGCTACAAACAGCCCATGCCCCCACCCCAGGCTAGGGTTCGCACAACAGTGAGTGCCGCTTCTGCTATGGTTTATACCCACGAGGCGGCAGCTGCTGCTTGCACCATTCACTCACCCCTGCACTGCACCAGAGTCATCAGAGGAAACCGTAAAGACCCTTGGAGCACGCGCTGTTGTCAAAATCATCTACCTTCTGCCGGTTTCGAACGACCATTGCGCTGGTCTTGCAAGCAAGAGGAGACATGCACCAGTGGAGAAGAAACTTGTGTCGTTTGCATATTGCCGAGCTTTCCTGCACCAACCACCGCGTGCCACCTGCACGCGACCAGCTAGGGAGAACAGGTCCATAATTGAGCTCAGCATAGCAGAGCTCCTACACATGCTATTGCAATTTAGGTGCGCGTAGCTCTGCCATTCGCAGCCGCGCTTGCCAAAAAAAGCCGCCACCACCTATCGCGCGCCACCTGCACGCGACTAGTGGTTCGTAAAAGCTTGCATGAGTGCACCGGGCTGCAAAAGCTCGCCCGCACCTGCATTTAGCCATAGCTATCTAATAAGTTCATGTTTTCACTAACTTGTCAATTAGTTACTAGGTTGTTTTATTCATATTTTATGCATTTTATGTGTTTTATCATGCATTGAAGTGTTTTTGTGCTTGGTATGCTTGTGGTGGTGCATTCTGTAGGTTTTTAGGTAGAAATTGGAGAAGGCACATTTTGCACAAGCATCTGTTTTGATTGACACATTCTATGTTCGTCAATATGAGCTCTGTGGATTGATCAAAGTGAGGGAAAAGAAGTTGACGCATGAGTTCCGCATCAACCATGCGGTATTTGTCAGTCGACGCATATGTCCAAGCATCAGTCGAGGCACAACTCAAAGGAGGGGTCAAACCAAAGCTTCATGTCGGTCGACGCCGAGTCACATCGGTCTATGCCCGAACCGGATAAGTCAAATATTGGGCTAGATTAAAGATATATACTCTTTAAATCCAAAACCTAGTAGGATACATCTTCCACCATTATAAAAACCCTTGTATTTTGTATTTTAAAGTCTTATGCCACTTTTGAAGAGTTTTAATTTAGAGAATTCAACAGCAATTTAGTTTTCTTTTCAAGTTGAAGATTGTAGTCTAGATTGTAGAATTCTGGTATCACATTCTACAACTGTTCTACAATGCAATTTTATTTCTAGTTTTATCCTTTCATCTTTATTGCTTTAATGAATATGTGCAACTAAACTCTTTATAAGATTCTAAGGTTATAAAAACTGTCCTGCTTACATGTGTATGATTAAATGAATTAATTTTCCAATTCTTTCAAAGTTTATAGAATTTCGTGCTAATTGTAGGCCACTTATTTAGGTTGCTAGTTAATAATTTGACACTCAAACGGTAAAACTTGTTAATGGAATGAGGATTTCATAATATAGTTTTGACTTCTTGTCTAAGAAGAAGGAAATAGACTGTATTAATAAATCTGATGTTTTCTGGTGTTCATTAAATTTTTCTTCAGACCGAAAGGATAGAGAGATTTAATTAATCTACTTTGTAAAATGTAAACCTTAAAGTTTACAATAATTTTCTAATGTTTCATTTTGTGAAGAATTAAATGAGTTTTTAATTGATTTTTCATTGCATATTAAGCAGGATAAGAATTAAAGCTTTGAATCTGTGTTCTTCGCTATTTGAATTCAAAACTTTTATTTCTCTGTTTTTAATTTCAATTGCACTTTTTAATTCTGCTCTTGTTTTTAAATTATAAAACCCCAAAATTTGATCAGCCTAAACAATATTTCGAGAAACTATGTTTCAATACATAAGGTTATTCATAATTTCGTTCCTCGAGGATCGATAATTTTATTTGGCACTACATTATTAACATTTGCTAAGTTGCTAAATAATTTTAGCTATAAAATTTTGGCATCGATGCCGGGGAGCGAATATAATTAATATTGTTATTGATTTTGTGATTGGGATATTGATTTAGGCTTTATTTTCGCACTTTATTTTATTTTTCTGCTTTTTCTGCTTCAGTATCGACTGACATATTTTTGTGTTGGTCAACACAACTTGGTATCGGTCGACGCGCTTTAGTTTTCTTTAAATTTTTGTTTATTTTTATTTTATTTGTAGTTTAAATTCACTACCTATTTTCCTGTGCAGGTAGTGCATGAACACAAGAGCAAGGGGCAAGGACCTTGTGGAATTAGACCCAGAAATTGAAGCCACTTGCCGAAGGAACAATAGAAAGAAGAACCAAGTTAAAGAAACTTCTAGCAATTAGACGATGATTGATAACATAGAGCAAGATCCACCGCAACTTACTCCGAGGGAACAAGCTGAGGTTGTTTGAGAGGTGCAGGCCATGAGGGACCAGCTTCATCAGTTGAACCTTGAAAGGAACAACTGAAATATCCAACGCAACCCACTCTTCGATGACCACATTCACGTAGAAGATTATCCTCCGGAAGGATTAGCCAAGGATGAGGATGCTATTTAGAACAGGTACCGGCAGGAGATGGATTTTAGAGTTGGCAACTTCGAGCTGATGTCCGAATTGGTACAAATGGTGCAACATAATCAAATTAGGGGCGGAGCTACACGGTGAAGATTATTGGAGTCAGCCAAAATGCCATCCAAATGTGACTGTTCGCCTTCTCCCCGCATGATAAAGCGCAATCATGGTTTTCAGCACTGGACAAGAGCCGAATCAATACTTGGACAAAACTACGAAATTAGTTCTTAGTGAACTTCTTTCCACCGAGCGTCATTAGACAGGGGAGGATAGACATTACCCGCATCTCTCAAAGGCCCGATGAGAAATTTTAAGAGACATGAGAGCGCTACAAATAGCTATTGAGAGCTTGTCCAGGACATGGATTATCGTTGGAGGAGCAGGCAAAGACATTGTACGAAGAGCTTAATGATAGAATCGTAGAGTTGGTGGATGCCACACTCGGAGACACCTTCATGTCAAAGAGCACAATCAGAGCCATGGAATTCTTCAAAAAGATGGTTAATAATACTCATAGATGTCTTCTGTGCGACACACGTTTGTCAAAGCTGTGATAAAAGTTACTAAAGAGGTGGACTTGGTGAAGAAGTTGCGTGAGGACTTCGCTGCACTCAAAGCTGGACAAACCGTTGCTGGTGTTGATCCAGTCAAGGTCAAGTTAAGGGGAACTATATGGACGTGAATTTTTTCCAACGAGGCGGTTATTAGAATAACTACCACGAAGGATATAAAAGAAATAATCAGACCTACAACCCCAACAATGCAAGAAACCATATTTGTTTCTCTTATCCAAATCCTAAAGTTGCAGAGCAATCACCGCCTGGATTTGCAGTTCAAAATGGAGCTGTAGTGGAGAAAAAGAAGCCAAATATCGAGGAGATTTCGGCTAAGTTCATGCAAGGCTCAACAGACAGAGTTGGGAAATTGGGGCAAGAGGTATTAGAAGTGATTACCAAGGTGGACCGAGTGGAGAACATATGCAGATAATTGTGACCCAAGTTAATGCCCTCGGAGCTTAACACAAGCCAGGCCAAATGCCAAGAAATAGACATGTCAACCGCAAGAATTAGAAGAATGAGGTCAACGCCATCACACTTAGAGGGGGGAAATCATATAAGCTGCCAAAGAATCAAGAATCAGGGCTAAGGATAAAGAGTAGGTCGAAGATCCCGTGGAGAATGTCTCTATTTCGACTGACGCACCTAATGTTGGTTGACGTACAGATGATGGTGTGACCATGGCAGTGCACTTTGTGTCGACCGACACTGACCCACATCGATCGATGCCAACATCTAGCCTACCAATTAACAGGCCACCGATGCCATTTTCGCAGCAATTTGCCAAGACAAAGATGAACGAGCAATATTTACGCTTCCTAGAGAATATGAAGAATGTGCATATCAACATTCCACTTTTGGAGGCACTGTACGAGATGCCCGACTACATATGATTTCTCAAAAGAGACCATTTTTGGAACACGAGATTGTGAATCTATTTGAGGAGTACAAAAGAAGATGCCACTGAAGAGGGAGGATTCGGGATATCTTACAATCTCATTCATCATTGGGGGAGAGACTTTTGGGAAGGTCTTGTGTGACTCTGGCGCATCCATCAATCTTACGTCGTTGTTAATCTTCAAGAGGCTAGAGATTGGAAGCATCAAGCAGACAACCATCTCGCTTCATATGGCTGATAGATTTGTATCCTATCCCAGGGGTATTGTGGAGGATGTGCTCGTCAAGGTGAAGGATTTCAACATTCCTGTAGATTTTGTGGTGTTGGACATCGAGGAAGACCACAACATCCCACTGATCTAATCAACTTCAGAGATGGGAAATTGACATTGCGAGTCAATGACGAGTTGGTTACTTTCTCCATCTACAAGTCCATGCAAAAAACATAACGACTAAATGTACCATGAAGAGTGCCACATGATTAATTGGTTCGATCCGGTGATTTCTTCTCCTTACTCTTCCCTTCAATCTGATCCTGATTTTCTTGAGAATTGTTTACTACATTCTTTATTTTCTTCTTCAGATTTGGATGAGGCTGACGATGAGATTGTGGATCTTGTGATGGAGTTTGATGTACTTGAAGAGATTCCACGAGCAAAGTAGGAAAAAAAGGAGTGATTACCAGCACGATATTGCCAGAAAATGAAGGGAAAACGAGAAGGGGCCTCTGTTTTGCTCGTCGCGCATCGCGCGTCCACCGACAAATACATTTCATGTGCGTTGGTCGATGTGGCATCTACATCAATTGATGTGGGCGGATCGACCGATGTGTCAGTCATTTCAGTCAATATAGAGAGACGTGAAAAAAGGACATTGGCATTTTGTTCTATGTCGGTCGATGCCGAACGTATGTCGGTCGATGTGAAGCTTGATCAACAATTGTTTAACTCCGATTTGCCTATTCTAAAACTGAAACTGCTTCCCACACATTTGAGGTACAAATTCATAGGTCTAAATGACACGTATTGTGTGATTGTCTCTTCTTTTCGTACACAGGTTGAGTTGGACAAACTGGTTCGAGTTCCAAGCACGCACAAATCAGCAATCGGATGGACACTAGTAGACATCAAAGGAATCAGCCCTTCTGTGTGCATGCATAAAATTATTTTGGAAGAGGATGCAAAACAAAAAAGGTAAGCACAACATAGACTGAACCCGATCATACAAGAGGCCATGAAGAAAGAAGATCTGAAGCTTCTGGATCATGGCGTGATTTACCCCATCTCCGACGCAAGTGGATAAGTCCCACTCAGGTGGTAGCAAGGAAAGGGGGGATGCAGATCGTCAAGATCAAAAATGGAAAAGAGGTCACGATGCGACCTGTCACTGGATGATGGTTCAACATCAATTACCAAACCCTAAACGCCGCCACATGCAATGACCACTTTCCTCTCCCTTTTATTGATCAAATGCTGTATACTTTAGCCGGTTATCCCTTTTATTGTTTTCTTGATGGCTATTCAGGTTATAATCATATCACAGTGACATCGGAGGACCAGGACAAGACCGCATTCACATGCCCATTTGGAGTGTTCGCATACCGGTGGATGCCGTTCTACCTATACAATGCACCGGCGACCATCCAGAGATGCATGATGGCTACTTCCACGACCTGATCGAGAATATTATGGAGTTATTGATGGATGATTTTTCTATTTTTGGTAGTTCTTTGATGTTTGCTTGCAAAATCTTGCTACCATCATGGAGAGATGTTCTGAGACCAACCTGTGTCTTAGTTGGGAGAAGTGCCAATTCATGGTTAGGGTGGTGATCATGTTGGGACATTGAGTGTCGGTTGAGGGATTGGAGGTGGACCGAGCGAAAGTGAGTGCCATTGAGAATATGCCACCACCGACGAACGTCAAAGGAGTTAGGAATTTTCTCGGCTAGGCCGGGTTTTACAGAAGATTCATGAAGGACTTCTCGAATATTTCAAGGCCTCTGTGCATCCTATTGGAGAAGGAAGTTTATTTTGTGTTGGATTATGAATGTTTGTAGTCTTTCGAGAGGCCGAAGAAAGCCCTAGTCACTATGCCAGTACTGACTTCTTTATATTGGAGTGAGCCATTCATTATGATGTGCGATGCTAGTAATTATGCACTAGGAGCTGCCATGGGCCACCTGAAAGGATTTTTCTTCCATGTGATCCACTACGCTAGTAAGAGCATGAAACCGACATAGTGTAATTATACCACCACCGAGAAGGAGATGTTGACAATAGTCTATGCATTTGACGAGTTTCAGTCCTATCTGATAGGTTCAAAATTAATTGTCTACACTAACCACGCAACCATCAGATACTTGCTCACGAAACAGAATGCTAAATCGCGGTTGATCAGATGGATTCTGTTGCTACAAGACTTTGACTTGGAGATCAAGGACAGAAAGGGAGTGAGAATGTAATCTCTAATCACTTATCGCGATTGGAGCTTCTAGCTGAGGGGAATGACCAGGAGTCGAGGATCTGAGAGACCTTCCTGGACGAGCATATTTGTGCTATTGAGGATATGCAAGAGATGATTTAATCTTAGGCGCCTTAGTTCGCCAATTATGCAAATTATCTGGCGACTGGTTTTGTTCTTCCTTATTCTTCACCCTATGACTGGAAGAAGTTCCTGTGAGACGTTTAGATTTTACTATTGGGAGGATCCCTACCAACGGCGTTGATACGCCGATAGCATCATTCGCTGATGTGTCCCCCAGTCAAGATGGCAACAGATCATTGAGACTTGCCCTTTGTCTCCATGTGGCTGTCACTAGTTTGGAAATTGGACTACTTTCAAGGTACTAGCAAGCATATTTTACTAGCCTTCTATCCACGAGGTCTGTCATGACTGGAATACAGACTGTGATCGTTGCCTAGAAACCGGCAACATCTCAAGGAGAGATGAGATTCCACAGACCCCAATGATTGAAGTTGAGATCTTTGATGTATGGGGGATCAATTTTATGGGACATTTTCCGCCATCTCGAGGTTTTTCCAAAATTCTGCTTATTGTGGACTATGTATCGGGATTGGTGGAGGCCATCCTGACCACCACCAATAATTCCAAAGTCATCCTCAACTACATGCAAAAGCTTGTGACTCGATTTGGAGTGCTGAGAGTTCTGGTAAGTGACGGGGGATCTCACTTTTGTAATAAGTTTTTTGTTTCCCTTATGGCTAGGTATGACGTCAAGCATTGCGTCACTACCCCGTACCACCCTCAAGGGAATGGCTTGAGGGAGCTGTCCAACCGAGAGATCAAGAAGATATTGGAGAAGACTATGAAGCAAAGGAGAGATTGGGCTTTGAAGCTCAATGATGCGTTGTGGGCATACCGCACTGTCTATAAAACTCCCATATGTATGTCTCCTTATCAACTTGTATTTGGTAAATCTTGTAATCTTCTAGTGGAGATGGAGCACAAGGCATGGAAAGCATTGAAGGAGCTCAATCTAGATTCGAAGCACGTTGATGCTGATCGAGCCTTGAAACTAAATGAATTAGAGGATTTTAGAGATGAGGCCTATGAAATCAACGTCATCTACAAGATGCGGGGGTAGAGGTTCCATGATCATGGGATTCGACAACAGATTTTTAGTTCTTATAATACGGTACTCCTCTTTGATTCTCGTCTTAGATTCATGCTTGGTAGGCTGCAGCCGTGATGGACAGGTCCCTACACGTTTGTGTGCTCGCACCTTAATGGCGTAGATGAGTTGGCCGGTCAAGATGGGAAGACATTCAAAGTGAATGGATAAAGGATGAAGATATATTACTCCCTACTACAAATTGGTGTCGTGTATGTATATTATTTAGATAGATCGCTCATGACATCATGTACTGTCGAGCTAGCAACATTAAACAAGCACTTGTTGGGAGGTAACTCAATGATTTAATGTTTTTATGTGAGTTTTTAGTATTTCATTCAGTTGTCAAGTCAAGTTATATCCCTTAGTTTTAAGTTTATGTTTCGTGATTGCCACTTTTTCCCTTAGTTTTTTAAATTGCGGTTCTAATTTCCGAGTTTGAGAAGGCTCTGTTTTGGTCGATGTTGAGACACGTCGATCAAGGCAGACATTTTTTCCGTGTCAACTGATGCATACTTTATCGATCAATGCATCATCATCGATCCAGGTCCACACTTCGGTAAATAGGTTTAAAATTTTCATATTATACATATTTAAAAAAAATAACGTCCACCGACGCACCTCGCTGCAGTCAAAATAGAGAGGTCTGAAGCGCAATACGCAAAGATTTTAAAACCTTTTCTTTCTTTCTCACTTCACACACAAAAATTCCTCCACCCAAACATCAAAACACTTGAAAATCCCTCTTCAATGCCCACTTTCATCTAAAGGTATGGCTCTTAAACTTACGCCTTTTCGATTAATTTGTGGTTTATGAGTTTAATTCAAGTTATTTTGGAGTTTGAACAGTTGAAATAATCAAACTTGTGGATGTTTTGAACTAATGAGTCGAATGCATACTTTGCTACATTGTTCGATATGGGTTGCTAGTTTAGTCAATATATGCTCTAATTTTGTTTGATACTATACTTATTCCGAAATTATTAGATTAGGATTTAAATTTTAAGTTGTTTCCTTGTGAATTTCGCTTCAATTTCCACATGATATGAGAGGTTGTGATCTTTGGGGGATAATTAGTTCAATATTACTTGGATTGCATATGAATTCGAGGAACATTGACTGATTTTCGAATGGGTATTGCATTTAGTGGTTGAATTTTGGGATTTTGGGGTATAAAATGTACTTTAAATTCTTCGGTCACTTGCTTTTGTTGCAGTATACTCATTGTGGTTTTCACCGAAGGTGACCCAATTTGATGAGATTTGGGTATGCCCTC
Organism: Plectranthus barbatus; assembly: GCA_026898455.1. Classification (NCBI taxonomy): domain Eukaryota; kingdom Viridiplantae; phylum Streptophyta; class Magnoliopsida; order Lamiales; family Lamiaceae; genus Plectranthus; species Plectranthus barbatus. The sequence continues at coordinate 27,540 of JAPKLW010001609.1, read as the reverse complement.
CAGGCGGATTGTACCACACCCCACCGACTTCGATGTGGTAGGATTCTGGAGAAAGATTGCAACAGAGGCCGATAAAACAGGGAACCTAGATGCAGGAGGCCGTAAAGCCTCTACTATGGATAACCTTGTGTTTCAGTATCTACAACAGATTATGGAAGTATATATTTTCGGCCGTAACAAGAGCGGGAAGACTAGGTATCCAAAGCTCCTTGCACTCTAGTGCATGCTTGTTGCATCCCCTTTAGTCTTGCTGCATTCATCATGGATAATTGGAAGAGAAAGAAGAGGGCCAAGGGAGGCACGATCTGGAGTGGGGGATGGATTACCCCCATCACTGAGTTCTTAGGTATCCCAAGCGCAAATTTGGCAGCATGTGCACCGCCCACTGGCCTCAATGATCCGCAGTTGATGCAGATGCAGGTGATTTCTAGACGAACAGGCAGTTTGCAATGGAAGATGTCCAATGGAGACTTGTTCCCCTTACCACAACCAGACCTCACTTACGTCAATGACCTGAATATTCGTGACAACTAGTTAATGAACACTGACGCTCATATGCAGCTCATGATTGGACTCTGAGGAGGTCCTGGCACATCCCGCCTTAGACACTACTAACGGACATGACCTGACCGACGAGTTTTGACTTGCAAAGAGGAGAGAGAGGACAGGCATCCGCGGCAGCTCTGCCAGCAGTCTGATCGGTAGCACGAGACCTCAACAGCAGATGATACGATGCGGGGTGCCACTAAGGAGCATGGGACCGCATCCCTTGGAGGTGAGAGTTCGAGCTCCGCTAAGCCTAACTGGGCCCAATACTTTGCCTTCATGCAGCAACAATAGTTAGCTAAGCAACAACGAGCCTTCATGGATCAGCATTACACCTTTATGGAGTTGCAAAATACTTCCTGTGAGTAGATGCATACATCTAGAGAGGGAGTTCGCACGCCATTCAAGGAAGAGTGTGCTGTGAGTACAACTCATCGACAGTAAGTGGATGCGCGACTACTACAGTTGACTGAGAGAATAGGGGGGTTCTATCTCTTCTATGACCCTTAGACATCGTACAAGAAGAGGCGACATAGAGGAGATGATGACATGGGCCCAACAGACCCTTCTTGAGGTACAATTTCTCTTTTCCTGTCTAACTTTCAAACTTCTCCACTCTTTCGAGAGAAACAAGTTTGGGGGGATGAGGACGATGGAAAAGTGAAACATTTTTACTTGCATTATTTCTTGTCTTCGTTATTGTTTATGCATTTTTTTTTCGAATTGTTGCATGTCATTGTTGATTTTAGTCGCTTTTGTATGCTTTGAGCTTAGAACAGTCAGAACTTTTTGATGTTGTTGGGTGGAGAATATAAATTATCCTCCTTAGAATGAAAAGAGTTGATCAAAGATTGATTGTTTGTGGATGTGGAATGAGAATATGTATGATAGAATAGCCAATGATAGTGGTAACTTGCTTGATAAGTCGCTCTCTGATGCGTGAATTTGATAATTGTTGAGGTGGAACAAAATATGAACCCAAGTGATAATTTATTAGTCTAATTATTCAGTTGAAGTGTGACAAGGTTTTTAGCAATAAACTTCTAGAATCTGACATGTTTCTCTCTTGATGTTACATAAGTTTAATACTAGGCTGAAAGTTATTATGTGCATCTTCTTCATAGCCCATTTCCCATACATTAACCTTAAATAATCTCTACTCGTAGCCCATTTGAGCTTTTGAATGATTTTCTTGACATTAGAATGGTCGAAAAGTGTGAGGGGGGTATGTGTTTGAAATAGGTGACCTTTGGGTTTACATTGAAAAGCAAGGAAAACAAAAATTGGGGTCTCAAATTTTGAAATAGAGAGTGAACATGAGAATGTGCAAAGAAAAAAATATTGTTCACTAAAGGAATGTTATGTTGAAATAAAAAAGGAAAGAGTTCTTAGAAAAAAAGAAATGAGAATGAATGTGAATGATGGGTTGATATTGGTTTGTGGTATGTTGGTTGTGGTGTAGTATTGTGAAATCTTTGAGTCACTTAGCCAAAAATACCCCACCTGCTTAGGTAGCCACGTCCCAATCTATCAAAGGCCTATTTGATTCCCTAAAAATTACACTATTTGAGTAGTGAAGAGATGAGAAGCGTGTCAAATCTATGGTAAGTGAGTTATTGCCTTGATATGAGAATACACACACTCCCAGGAACACTAGAGTGATGAGTGCAAACCGTTTACGCCGTGAAGTTCCTCTTCGATGACTTGATAATTTAGATTATGTCTAGATTGTGTTATTTATGTGGATGAGTGCTACTTGGATGGTAAAGGGACTTGTGAGGCATTTCATGCTTGTATCTGCATGTGATTTGATTTCCTGTCTATGAATTGATCGAGGACAAACAATAGTTTATGTTTGGGGGAGTTGATAAGTTCATGTTTTCACAAACTTATCAATTTGTTTCTAGGTTGTTTTATTCATATTTGATGCATTTCATGTGTTCTATCATGCATAGAAGGGTTTTCGTGCTTGTTATGCTTGTTGTGGTGCATTTTGCATGTTTTTAGGTCGAAAATTGACTAAGTATGGAGAATGCACGTTATTCGCAAACCTCTTTTTCGACCGTCGCATTCTGCATCAGTCAATATGAGCTACATGGATCAATCGAAGTGAGGAGACACGCGGTTCTGTTCTCGAAACAAAAGTTGAATTCTCCCAACCCTCAATTGTTGTAGCTTCCCTGAAAGTTGTAGTCAATGAGGGGGAAGATCTATGCAAAAAGGATAAAGCGGGGAGAAGAGAGAGAGAGAACAAGAGGACAGAAGTAGAGATACAATGCTTACTGGAGATAGCAAAGAAGCTGGAAGCCATGAACAAGAAGTAAGTGTTTGCTTGTAGTTCATTTTGTCTGTTTTTCCATGTATTTATAATCTTCTCATATATTGAATGAAAAACTGGCAAGTTTGAAGACAAGAATTAATTGTCCAAACTTCTCTCTTTTCTATTCTATAGCTGAACTTCCACACTCTAGTGTAATCATCAAATTTTACTTTCACTCTATAATCTAATTGAGCATTATCTCTCTTGTTGAGGGGTAAGATATATATAGATTAGGTTGTGCCTTAGGATATGAATTTCTCGAGTATCTAATTTTTTCAGTTTTTGTTCTGATACGCTATGATACTTTGTAAACTCTTGAAATCATTCATCATTTTTGTCAACTTAGTGAGGTATGGCTTTGACAACACCCAAAATAAAGAAATTTTCAGGAAATAGTCTTATATTTCCTTCCTTGATGTTTATTATTTTGGTGTGTAATAAGCACATATTTTGCCTTACTTATCACATTATTTTCCTTGCTTTTTCATGTATTTGCATTAGTTTAAGGTTAATAATTGAGCATAAGTCTTTTACAGAGGATATTACACTTGTTATGGTGAGTTTAGTAGGTTTTTGGGCCAAAATGTGTTAAAATGTTGAGAAGAGTCGAAATAAAGAAGTCGTTGTTTCGGTCGACATATGGGATGCCGACTGACATGGAAGACAAAGCTAAAAACCTGAGCATGACCTCCATGTCAATCAACATGGAGGGTCATTGTCGACCGAGGTAGAAGGAAGAACGAGGGCTCGACATGGAATTCCATGTCGATCGACACGTAGAACTGGTAGTGATCGAAATCAAGGATCAACATGGTGGATTGAAGTGAAGGCCATGTCGATTGACATGATAGATGTCGATCAACATCGAAGTCCGGAAGGAATTTTTACGCCAGATTTGGAGAGATTTCCGTTCCAACCCTAATACCTAATGAAGATATAATTCCTCCTCTATAAATACACTACTTAGCTCGAGTTTTAGGGGTTGTTCAGTTGTTGAATTCATTATTTTACTTTAAATTTCAGTTTTACTTCAGTTTTCTAGTTTCATTTACTTTATTGCTTTGTAGTTGAAGACTAGATCAAGACTTTAATTTTGTTATTTATTTTCCAAGTTTCTAATGTAATTTAATATGTTTATTTCAATGTATGTTTTTTATAAGCTCGTAATTCAACTCACTTATGTATCTTAGTTTCTATTATTTTATCTAGTTTTGTGGATTTTGTTAGTATATTTTATGCATGAGTCGATATTATGGGTTATTATGCTTGTCATGGTGTGTTTTTACGGGTTTTAGGCCAAATTCATTGGAATCCCGTACCGAAAGCAGTTGATGTTCAAACAAAAAGTCATGACTTCTTCCACACATGGAATCAGGTCAATTAGATTTCGGGAGCAAAAGTTATGGCCAAAATCGTGAGACTGCGCATAAGGTGCGTGAAATGGCTAAGTTTGGATAAGTGGTAAAAAGTGGAAGTCTCGGTATCGACCGACATGGAGTCCATATCGACCAACGTGGAAGGATGCGTCGATCAACTTGGAGACATATTGACTGATGTGGAACCCACGTCGATCGATGCAGATCCATATCAACTGATGTGAAAACTAGAGAAGGAAAATCCGACTTAATTCGAGAAATGTCTTATTTTTAGCCCTAGATTTAATAAGATACACATCCACCTCTTTAAATACCCTTGTATTTTTTTACTTTTTAATAATGTTTTATTCTTCAATCAAGTTTTTAGGGTTTCGGGAGTTTGGAGAACACAAAACCCTTTATTTTTCTTGTAAGTTCTAATTATGCACTTCAATTATATGTTTTTCTTTTGATTTCTATCTACGATGAGTGCCTAGAAACCCTAGCGGGTTCTAGGGCTATGAATGTTCAATTATGAATGCATGTTTAGATTAATCAACTCAATCTGCATGGTTTTAAATTCATAATTTAATTTTTAGAATCTAGAATGGAAAGATCGAGAGATAATATGAATTCTAGATTTATGGTTATTAATTGAAAGACCGAGAGGAGAACATTAATAACAAGAAAAGGAATTTGAATACAATTAATTTTCTATCTTAAGGGAAGATAATAAATTGTAGGGATTAAATCTGTTGATTGAAAGAGGTTGATTATTATAATGTTATTGAGGCTGACAAAGCAAATACATTCATATAATTATAATCTAGGCTATAATTGTCAGACAAAGAAATTATAGTATTTTTCTAATTTCCCACCAATGCGGAGTTGATTGATTTTGCATGTATTCTGATTGATTGCTAGCCCTTGAATCTGTGTTCTTTAAATTTTTAAAACCCTTTAAATCTCAGTCCTATTAACTTTACTTTTTAAAACCTAAACCCTGATTTTCTGTTTACTCAAACAATGAATCTTAGGATTATAATTAGCACATGAGATAATTTCCCCACACAAATCCCTTGGGTTCGACTTGAGTTATAAATTTATTTGCCACTATTCTGTAATTTATATGTAGATTTTACAGTGATCAGTTTTTAGCATGTCTTGCTAGAAACCTTAACAGGTTGTAGGGTTTTCTCCATCCTGTTGGCATGTTGTAATTCAATTAATTCAAACCCTTATTAAATTGGTTCAAGTTCTCTGGTTTTGATTTTTAAATGTAATTTAATCGAAGGATCCATAGATGAAGATTTGATTAGATTGTTAGTTGGTAATTTGAGACCGAGATGAGATAATTAATAATAGGTAAATAGAAACTTGATATGATTGTTTTATGTCTCAAAAAGAAGATTCAATCGTAGGATTAATCTGCATAATTATCAAGATTGACTAGTTTTTGTTATTGAGACTCAAAAGGTAAAATTCACATACTAGTAATCTCGGTTTTAATTTCCAAACAAGAGATTAATTCAAATTCATCAAATTTTCCACCATAACTATTTATTGGGGTTTGGATTGATTGTTCATGCATGTCGATTGGATTGGTTAAATTCCCTAAGATCTGTGTTTTTATTTATCTGATTTTAGTCAAAAATTATTTTCTGATTGACAAAAAAACCAACCATCTCTAATTTGGATTACTCAAACAAAGAATTGAAAACCGTGTCTAGTACATGAAATATTGTTGTTACACTTTTCCCTTGGGTGTTATAACCTCGTGGTTTTTATAAACTTTTTACTCACTATGCTATAATTAGTATGCTATTTCAGCATCGATCAAATTGGCTCAGTACCAGTTTAGAAGTGTCTCTAGATTAGCTCTAGTCTGTTCAAACTTGTAAATCATGTTAGAATGCTTCTCTAGTTATAACGGAGCTAGTCAAGACAAACTGGTTCTGGGAGTTGGCCCCACCAGTTTGAACTACGCAAGGAGTTAGAAGAAACTTGCTACCACTTTAGAGGAACTGACTACCAGTTTGGGGATGCTTACATTCAAAGAACAACACGAAGTCACTACGAGGGACGACACTTATTTGCAATCCTAACTTGCGTATCGAGAGAAATAAAACAAGTTGGAGAATCCTTAAAAAGCCAGATTTTAAGAATGAAGATTCCTTAAATTCTGAAGATCTCTCAACCAGTTGTGATTCCTTGGACACATAGAGCCATTTTGACACAAATCTGTAGAGTCAAAATTCATAACCAGAGAAGCAGGAGTAGGTGCAGATTTTCAGGAAAAGAAACATTTCCTTCACGCAAAATAGAGGCACCATATTTGACATCATCCATTATGTCTGCCAATGGCTATTATTTCAAACATCTCACTCTCCTCCTATAAATAAATGACGTGTCTGAGGAGAGAAGACTATCAAATTTTGAATAAAACAATGAAACACTGTAAACTTCAAACTCAAGCGTTCTAAGTTCAAGGCTACTTTTACCTTACCATGTGCCATCTTTGGACACGAGACTCGCTGCTCTCAAGCTTGAGTTATTTTTTTTCGCGTTCTTACTTTCCAAGAGAGAATACAACAGTCACTATATATCTCCAACAATGATTATCACGGGCATCTAGCCAACAAGTTTGACAGTTCCAGAAAGAACTTTAAAGCTCCTAAGTTCTAAAAGGAGATTGTGTTGTGTGCTCACACTCCAGTTCTGAGAAGCTGAGAAAAGCAACGACGTGGACGAGTGAGCTAGTGAACTAGTGGACATTCACATCTAGCAGCTAATAATAGATTTCAGGACCCTCTTGTAAACTAAAGCTTATTTATTTCAAACTTTCAGTTTGAAGATAGGACATAGGACTTTTGTGTCTGAACCTCTATAAATCCTTTTGCATTTTATTGTTTTACTTTCATACTTGCTCAGATTTAAAACTCATCACATTCTAAGTGTTGAAGTATATTCTGAACCAAACTAAATCTGAAACTCGTTAAATCAATATTTTTCAGAAACACAAATTGGTGAGGATCTAACAATTTATGAAATGCAAGAAGTTTTATAAGTTATTTCCATTGTGTACCAACTCTGATCTCATTACAAACACCTAGCCCTTTATCACCATGTTATGAGGAACAAGTTGCATCGACTTAGTAAATCCCCATATTTAAGGTTATCAAACATTCGGTAATTAACTTAAGACTTTGACAAGCTTCAAAGAATTAATTAACATCTTATTATCCTGAGTAGTACTACTCAATCGTTATCATCCATGTTTGAACTTAATTTGCATGCAAGACTTTAGCATAATGAAACTTTTTAAGTTCATTAGGGAATGTCCCCATCCTATTACTCAGATATGGTTACCAAACGCCCGTTACCAGAATGTACTACACAAGTTGTTGTCACCCAAGATGTGGATATTCGTGTACGTTACTATAACTCTCCACCATGGCAAGTCAAAGTGACATACAACTTGTGTACACTTCTTAACCTTTATTAGGTTTCAGACTCAATCAAGTCATGAGATCTCGTTCTTATGATGTCAGTCAGTAGAACACATTTCACCATGGTCTAATCATTACGTAACCCCACGTATCAGCATGTCAAGTGATTAAGATAAATCAATTACAGCTAAATATGTTGCGGGTTACAACGATATGCAAGCCGTTGTTCTCACATGTATGTTTGTTCATAGATTGGAGAAAAGTAAATTATGTACACTACATATTGAATGCCTTCAGCATAGAAAACCCAACAACACCAAACTTACAAACCGATACAATTTAACCTCTCGACTCATGTACTATTAAATTCACTTTTCGAAGATAGATTCCATCTTGAATTTGAATGCTTCGTGCAGGGTTAAAAACTCTGGGAATGATGGATTGATGATCTGTATGATATGGATGTGTACAATATAATCGCTCAATCGCTTTGAAACTATACCATCGCTCCTTTTTAATAAGCTCAGGTCATAGTATCTTTAGTATCCATGACTTTGTATAAAAATATATGCATAAAAATCGGAACAACCAAGTCTAACTCCAAAAGTGAAAGTATCAGCATATCCCTAAGAAGTAGGAACTTAAATAGACATCCTTACAAAAAGGAAGTAGATTTATTCTAAGGCATTTATAGTTATATCATACTTATTTATTACCAGGTGTTTATAAGATTAATGTAGAACGAGCTGAATTCACGAAAAATAAGAAATAATAAAATTAAACAACATTATGTTAAACATAACATCTTCTATAACACCAAAATATGTTATACATGAAATCTTCAGGGAGAGAAAGTGTTCAATAAAAAACGGGCTGAACCCAGTTGGGGCATCGAGCCAATGGATGGCCCCGGTCCTAGATGTTGAGATTTAGTTTAAGAACTAAGTGGAGCTCTTGGAACTGTTAACGAGAATGACAAGTAATGAAGAAAAATGATAAACAGTAATGTGAGAATATGATAATAATAGATATGTAAACAAAGAGAACAATGCAAAATCCACAAGAAAGCAATAAATCAAACTCGCAGCCTCGGGAAACATAGAGAACAGGGGATTTGTATTAAATTTGACATAATTTTGGTACAACTTGTGAGCAGGAAAGATGATAGAAATCATGAGTTCTCAACTCATATTTATAGCCAAAAATGAAGAGAAAACCTTAGCCCTAACCCTAGTCATCGAGAGGGACACGGTCATCGATAATCTCACAACTGCCTGAGATTTGTGAGGTTGATTAGGGTTTGCAATGGCTCCATGCCGCCAGGCTCTTTGTGTTGCCAGTTTGCGTCATCGATGGTGAGCACGCGTTGTGGTCGGTACTGACCATGAACTGTGGTTGGTGGTGATCCTGTGACTTAGGCTGCTCGTCTTGCCTTGGACATTAGCTGGTTTTGCGAATTATGGGCTTCGGGTAGATTAGGTCGTTAGGGTCTACCCCCAACAATAGCCCCTTTTGGTTTTGGGGCCTATCTGTGATAGATTCTGGTATCAAAACCTTTGATCATGATACGTATAGAGTGCGGAATCTTGAGGTGCCCAGTAGGGCATCCTCAAGGGTCTAGGAGGCAATTTTGGAGAATCGCAGATCCTATTAGAAAGTGGAGGATAATCGGGAAATTATCTTGAATTCAAACAGTTGTTCATTATGAATATTTGTGTATGAAAGTGTTGGCTGGCCTCAAGAAGCCATCTTAATAGCTAATGCGTTGGTCCGGAGTCTACGCGGGTTGTTAGAATCATTCCAGAGAATGTCCTCTTGCATGGAGTGTTACTCTGATGCGTGCACTCTGTTTAGGCTCCGTTGAGCGCTTGCAGTGCAAGTTCTGGCAGACTATAGACACTAGTGGGTTCCCTAGGGGGTCCTTTAGTCCTGCTAATTGTGCAGATCTTGTTAGAATTTGTGCTACGACTCTAAGCGTTAGCTTAGGTCTTTTGTGATTGGGTTAGCATCGAAGAATATTTGGGGTAGATGGCAAGCCTCGAGAGTGCTCGATGTCGAGAATGGAGCTTTGTCCTTGGGCATTTTGACACCCTTAAAGTGGCATTTTCGTTACTACCCATAACTCTTGCATTTCTTTTGGAAATCGTACAGTTTCTTCAATTTAAATCATGCATGTCTCTTCACTTCACTTCATTTTTCATGTACATTCAAATTCTCAACTACCGCTTTCTCCCCCGTTGATTTATCAGTTTCGGCGGGGCTATAGTTCCTAGCGACGTGTTAGTCTTCGTGCTTTACTGTTTCTGTTTCTTGGTAAGTTCCTCTTTTCCCCCCCTTCTGGTTGAGCGTGTGCGAACGTTATCAATGTGGTCTTAGGGTAGTCGGATTTTGGTTGTGTTGTGGTTTGGGCTTCTACCTTCTATGGTTCTGCGGTTTCGGCTCGACTTTTGTGTGTTTTCTCGCAATCTGTGTCATCTCATTTTCCATCAATTCTTAGCTGAGTTCAGTCGGTTTGTTTATTTCTTTGGGTCAGTTTATTTTCTTTGCATTTTTTTATATATTGAGGTCTAGCCTGTTCGTTTGCTTAATTTTGCCTTTCTGTTTTTTTGGGAAGCCTTCTTCTATTTATTTTACAATCTAGTATTCTTTTAGTTTCTCTATTTTTCAGCGATTAGGTTCTAAAAGATGGGTTCACCACAAAGAGAGGGTTCTTGGAGAAATTGAAAGAGGCTTCTTCCTCCTCGGGCTCAACTGAGGTTGATGTATCTCATCTCCTCAGTGGCGATGAGGCAAGTTTGTCCGGTTCCAAGAGTGGAAGCTTTGTCCATGAGTAGAACGAAGCTGAGTTTAATATCGAGGGGGAGTCTAACGAACAGGCCGGGTAAGATGGAGAGGAGGGCTCCAGTATTGAGGACACCTTTGTCTTTATGGTCGTCGACAAATTTAAGGCCAGGAAGGATATTATTAAGGAAAAAAAGTCTCGGTCACGAACGAAGACATGGTCAAGAGGGCATCTGCAGGGTCAGGTTGTCACAAGATGAGGTATTCCTTGCCTCTACCCGACAGCAAGTGTTGTTCTCCGGCTCCCGATGATGTTGCTTTTTACTTGCCCAACATCAAGTACGAGATTAGGGTTCCAGAGCATCCATTTTTCTGCAATCTTATGGCGTCGCGCCTTTTCAAGTAGCCCCGGTCAGTTGGTGCAATATGCTCGGGACCTTGCTCATCTTTTCTTATGGTGGCCTTGGTCTACTGAACCTGCACGAATGGCACCATCTCTATCGCTTGAGTAGGTACCCGGAGGGATATTTTTATTTAATGCAATCGAGTTCGCGTCAGGGGCATTGATACATAAGTGTGCTTGGAAAACTCCCAACTGGAAGAATCAATTTGTGTGGTTGAAGAGGGATATCACTGATCCCGAGTTCCTTGCCGAGGGGGGCATCCCTTAAGTGCACTAAGTGTAAAACTTTCAGGATCGTTCAGCTCCTTGCATCTTCTAACTTGTTTTTCCGTGTTTGAAAGGTACAGACAAATTGAACCGACCACCAAGGAGGCTGCTATGATCAATATTGCCTTTCAATGGCGCGACTGACGATTCTCGATGATCGGAGGTCAAAGGAGTATCTGGGCCAAACACTGGATTAACGAGCGTGGGAATAAATAGATTCTTCCTGCTGACATGGCTGGCCTCTCTCCCACCGACCTACTGGCCGCGATGATGCCCTAGAAGCACCATTGCGAGGGCGAGTTGTCCTTGGGGATCAACCTCTGCAAAAGAAGTATATGGACGACTATCAGTGTTGGTCGTCGAGCCTACATCACATCGGCTCTACTGTGAAGAGAGCTAGAGGATCTTCTTCATTTTGTCACTGCTGCTGTTTTTCTCACCGCCATCTCCTACAAAAAAGGAAGGACGAGAAGAGGAAGAAGAAAAAATAGGATACCTCCTCATATGAATTACGTGGTTAGTCTTGTCCAATAGATTCCCGAAAGCTTGAGCTGGCCGCCACTGCCTTTATGCTGACCAAGCTTGCGATTTCTATGGCTACATTCGTTAAGCAGGTCATCTAAATCTTCGATGGTGAGTTGAAGGCTGAGAATTTCGATAGCTCATACGGTTGGGAATCATTCCCTATGAATAAGAACCTACTAAATGTTTGTTCTTATTGTTTTATCTTAATTTGTCGATTATGTGCATTTTCTAATGGTTTCCCTTCTTTCTGCTTTTCTTTGACTACCCGCAAATTCATGGTGTATGCAGAGGGACTCATCAAATCCCTCGATTCCGCTAGAAAAGGTTCAATCCAATCAAGGAAAAAGCTCACGGACGAGGGGAAGAATATGTTTGAGCTATCTTCTAGGCTGGCTTCAGTAGCATCTGAACTGAAGGACCAAAAGTTGGAGGCTATCTCTCTGGGGCAAGTACGATAAGCTGAAGAGGGAGTGGGCAGAGCTTTTGAACAGCTACAAGGTCCTCCACGGTGAGCTTTAGTGTGGCTGTGTAAGTTCAATGTCGACTGCGAGAAGAAGAACAAGGAGTTAGAATCCTACAAGGGTCGGTTTCGCTGAAGCCGGGAGGAGAGGCTGAATGAATAGAAGGCTCATGAGGCCGTGGTCGAGGCCCTGAGGTTGGGATAGGGGGTCAACTTGAACAAGATGTTTCTCATCCTTCCTTCAAGCCGACCTTCAACCTGCTCGTGCAGATGGTCACTAAACTATTTGTATAACGATTAGTTGTCCGTGCACCGACTTTGACCTTGGGGCCATCACTCAGTCCCCAACTCCCCTTTGGGTTGTTATTGATGAGGTGAAGGCCGAGGAGTAAGAAGCCGAGGAGAAGGAGGCTGAGGAGAAGGACAAGGTGGAGGATACCAAAATGCCCGAGGAGGATGCCGAAGATAGACACGCCAAGGAGCAAAACAAGAAATAGGCTATTGGTGGTGCTTAAATTTCCTATCTTGTGGTTATAATATCTGAATAATTATTTTTTCTTGTATTTTTCTATTATATTGTCGATACTCTTTTACATTTGGTTGTTGATACTTCTTTCTTTCTACCTTACGTATGACTTTGAGTGGTTGAACTGTATATGCATTTTCATTTGCACCCATTGTTGCCTTTTATTTTGTTTTTCTTTGTAACTATTTTCACATTATTGTTGCACGTTCACACCATTCAAATTTCTTGCTCGTGTTATATGTGTCACTTGTTTTCAACTTAACACCTTGACACTTTGTTCAATGCCGACCACGAATTGGGATCGATGGTGACCCTGATACTTCATCGGTACTGAGCTCCACTGTTAGAAGAAAATAGGAGTTGAAGGGATTTTAACTTCCAAAATGAATTGCATGATCCGTTTGTCAAGGACCGATTATTGGTTGTCTAAAATAATTTATATGTCATATGAATAAAACTTAGCATTCTCCTATTGAATGCAAAAGAAGTTTGTGGAATACTTGGATGGATTTAATTATGCACTATTGCGTAGGAATTTGATCTTGAATCTTTCTTGCACAAAATGATTCAATCCTGAAAATAATCAGAATTAAATATTTGATTTTTAAAAGAAAAAAATTAAAACTGATGGAGAAAAAGCAAAAAAGATGATCCTCCAGATCTGACTTCTGATTTGTATCCCTTGCCCTGATCTGGATATCTAGTGAAGATTCCTTCCGACTATCTAGTGAAGATTCCTTTCGGATATCGTGCCTATCGAGAAATAGAATTTGTTGGGTTTTGTATATAGAAATCATTATTACGATGAGTATACATTCAACGGTATTTCCTATCTGTTAAAAAAACTTACATGTGAGTAAGAACGATATCCTCTTGTCTCACCGATAAGGACGATCATACTGCGTGTTCTAGATCGCCGAAGACAGTATGATCACTTGTCCTAGTGAGATTTAAATATTATCAAAGCCTAGACAGTGTACGAGGATAAGTCTATCGGTGTAGGATGCAGCATAGTTGGAAAGAATTAATCTGTCTTGATTACTTGATATGCTTGTACGTGCAGTTGCGTATTGATTGGACCACAATAAGATGTATTCTACTGTTTGACATTAGAGAATACAAGATCTCGATCTTGATAGAGTCCAAACTCAAATGAAGGTTCAGGGTATGCACGGGTTGACTGTTGCTTTGACTTGCCATGGTGGAGATCCTGAGTAATGTGCTCGTACACCCGCATCTTTAGTAACAACAGTTCATGTATTACAGCCTGAGACAGGAGTTAGGTTACCATATCCGAGTAATAGGATGGGGACATTCCCTGAGGAGCTCAATAACATTCATCGTGCTAAACTCCTGCAAGCTGATTAAGTTTAAGCACGAGTGATAAGGTTTGAGTGGTACTGCTCAGGAAATAAGAAATTAATTAATTGTGCTAGCTTGTCAGAAGCTCTAATAAATTAATGAATGTCCAGTAACTTTAAATGTGAGGATTTTCAAGTAAATGCAGCCCGTTCTCAAAACGTGGTAATAAAGGGGTAAGTCAGTATTAATTATGTGGTAAAAAAGAATTAATATTAATTAATTAATTGTATCCTAGGTTGTGGACATGGGAATTAATTAATTGTTAGGCCCACTATATTATTTGCATTAGGTCCCAGGTCTGGCCCAAATTAAATATGTTGAATGGAGCCCAGTAGCCCATTAGGGTTTGAAATCCTAGGTCTATAAATAGATAGTTCTCTCTCTCAAACCCTAATCTAATAAACACAATTCAAATCAGTTGAAACCCTAGATAGAGAGAGCAGTGGGCGGCGAATCTTGTGTGTTTGGGAGGAGAAGAAATTCGACTTTGGCTTACACATTCACGGTCCTATGGAATCCTCACCAGTAGCAGGATTGAACAACATTGAGATACAGATATGAAGATCTAATCTGAGAACAAATTCTCTCTCCTTTTCTCTTTGTTAATTAAATCTTGAAATTAGATCTGTTGCTAATTTCTCATTCCGCAGATTTAATTAATTCGCGTGGTTGAATCAAGAGATTGGAATTCAAATGCCAAAGATCGGATCTGACACTACGAAGTTAAGGTAAACTCGAATCCACTGCATTAAATTCATAGGAGCATGCTTGGGTTTATCGTTTGTTTGTTGTTCTCAACATCCCTGAACGGTCCGACTTGTTTGGATTTGGTGATTTGGTTGGCCATGAAAATCCCTACAATTGGTATCAGAGCCAGGTTTTGTTTTCATGGATCTATTGGATGAGCAATTATTCGATTATGCATGATTGAATTTATTTAATTGTTGTGGATGGTTTGGTTTTTGTTCCTCGTGGAAACCCGTTCAATTTAATCCGCGGTGTTTTATCCGTGTTTGAATTAAATCATTATTGTAAAATCACAAGAAAATCCGTGATTAGATTTGATAGTAAAAATTGTAATAGAATATTCCATTGTAATTTTTATTTTCTAATCTATAATTTTGTATGGGTCGAAGAACAAGATGAAGACCGGCGAGGCAACGGTGGCTGGAAGCTATGGCGCCGCGCGGTCGCAGAGGCACAATGTAGCGGCGGCGGTGACAGTGGCAGGCAGGGGGCCTGCCGTGCAGCCGTGTAGGCTGTGGGCCTGCGCCGGCAGGTGTCCCGCGATGTAATGGTAGGCGCGCGATGCACAGTGGGCCTATCGGCGGTGGCGGTGGCACTGGTTGTCGCCGGCAGCTGCTGCTGCTGTGGTGGTGGTTCGTGGTTTGACGGCTTGTGCAATTTGGTTGTAAACCCTAGATTCAAAAAGATTTGGTGGTTGAGGATATCAAGACCCTTGAAGATTTGTGAAAGATTTGAGGAAGATTTGGAGTTATCCAAATTCAAATTTTAAATTTTGTAATAGATAGGTTTTTATATTACTATTTTGGGGCCACGAGGAATTTTTGTTTGTCTTAATTGCCCTCGTATGATGTGTGATTTATTATTTGCGCAATAAGCATCTGTAGATAATAGGAAAGCATGTTTTACTGCTTTATTATTCACAATTTTAAATAGCATGCTTATGTGATTAATTTCTTGTTGGATTATATTTTTGAATTTTTAGAATTGTTTAATTACATGCAAAAAATTTGAAAATATAATGACAATAAAATTCATTATGTGCACATTTAAGAAACCTTTTGAGTAAAAAATATTAAGCAAATTTTATAATTAAAATCAATAGACCTACAAAAGTGATCCTAGGCTGTGAGTGTATCTCTCGTCTTAGTAAACGTCTACGAGAGTAGCTTGCTAATTCCAGGGGGTACATGGGCTGCAGTTATTGGGATTTCTAGACAAACAATTTTAATTAAGTGAATATTTGGAGGGTTTTGCGTAAACTTCTATGAGTGTAGCTTGTGTAATTCTTTTCTCATAAGTATTCTTGGATTGATTTAAATTATAGAAAACAAAGGCTTTGAGGGTCATGCAGTATGGCTACGCGCCATGCTAACTGTTCTCTTTTTGCTAGAGTTAAATTTGTGGTTAAGAGCTTAAAGGCATCTTAGAATATAATGTTGTTGCTGCTTCCCTCTTCTTGAGAGATGGCTTGGTCTAAGGTTTTACAATAATTATTAGTTTCATGTGTCTAAGGATTCCTGACATGGTATGAAATTAAACGATTGATGCTTAAAACCCGCAGTCTGGTTGAGGGTGACATCGTAAACGTCTACGAGTGTAGCTTGTGGTGGGAACTCTTGGGCTATTAGTGGAAAACATTTGTATTTGATTTATCAAGAGGTTTTCAATGCATTTGTTTTTGAATTTTTTGCATGTTTGTTCTTATTTAGATTATTTATTTCTTTCAGATATGTCTATGTCTACTGTAGATCATATTCTTGCTCTCAATCCCTTATTTGGTCCAAACTTTCCTGAGTGGAGATACTGCATTGAGTATATCCTCCTATCTAAGCAACATGCATTTGTTCTCACTATGAAGCCACTTGCTCCGCGTTACCATAGAGTCTCCAGACATGAGAAGCAATTTTGTGATAGATGGGTGGCATCTGAAGATTTTACTTACAAGTTGATCTCGGATAACCTGTCTAGAGAATTGAAGCTCAAGTGCATGGGCTATTTTATCTTTGTTGAAATCTAGAAGGACTTGGTGGCTACATATGGCAAGGTGGAGCGAACTATAAACTGTGATCTTGTGAAAGATCTTGTTTGCAAGGGAATGGCTGAGGGTAGTTTGGTGACATTACATGTGATGATGATGGATAACACCATGAATCGGTTCACATGTAGAGGTGGATGTATGAGCGATCAGGCCAAGATCAATATAATCCTGAACTCATTACCACTTTCTTTCTATGAATTTAAGAAAGATGTAGCTTGGAGAAATGAGTATACTTTAATGAGTTGCTTACTGATCTTTTGGCAGAACAGTCTATTGTACCTTCATGACATTTTGAGTTATTGGATTTTGTACATAGTGTGAACACATTAAAATATGTGGTCAATGACCAGTACAGAAATCTGATTGATCAAAGAAGGCGTGAAAGGAAGTCAAGGGAGATGAAAATGGTTGTTGTCACTTCAAGCAAGAACGCATGTGAAAGTAAATGACAAGGTACGTCATATGTATTGGTAATGGAAACATGTTTAACATCTGTTTCTACTCAATCGTGGGTAGTTGATACTGGATCTACTGATCATGTTTGTTACACTTTGCAGGGGTTCACACCAAGGAGGGTGCTGAAGAATGACGAGATTTCCATCTCAATTGGCAATGCAGCACGAGTGAGTGCAGCTGCCATTGGAGATGTCACCTTGTACTTTGATGATTCTACAAATCTGAATGCTTTGAGAAATTCAAAGAGTTCAAGGCTGAGGTAGAAAAGAGTCCGGGAAAACTATCAAGTCATTGCGATTTGACAGCAATGGTGAATACCTCGACAATGAGTTCCTGCAATATTTTTCAGAACATGGGATTACATCCCAATAGACTACACCGAGTACTCCCCGGCAAAATAGTGTAGCCGAAAGAAGAAATATAACTCTTTTGGAGATGGTGAGATCAATGATGAGTTATGCAAGATTTCCCATTTCATTTTGGGGATACACATTGGAAACAACGGTCTACGTCTTAAACTTGGTGCCTTCTAAATTGGTTCCTAAGACGTTCTGTGAGCTCTTCCTTAGACGCAAACCCAATTTATGCAAGTTTAGACTATGGGGTTGTCCGGCACACGTGCTGACGAAATAATCTGATAAGTTGACGAAATAACCTGATAAGTTACAAAGTAGGTCCAAGGCAATGCTGTTTATAGGGTATCCTATGCTAACGAAAGGTGGTTACTTTTTCTGTTCTGAGAGTCAGAGAATCGTTGTTAGCACCAACGCTAGATTCTTGGAAGACGAGTATGAGAGAAACTACAAGATAAGGAGAGATATAGTTCTTCAAGAAATTTAAGGTGAGAATGCGATTCCAAGGATAGGGGAACGTGCGATCGTGAGTGCACCTGTGAGAGGTACAGCACCACCGGCGCGTTCTTGAGTGCAAGATGCAAAACCACAAGTTGCTGCACCAACTGCTGACACGACACTGATGCCTCGTCGCAGTGGGAGAGTAATTTTCCAGCCAGAAAGGTACATGTTCATGGGTGAGTATTCGAACTTGAGCCCTGAAGATGGACATGAAGACTCTGACCCACTGACCTATGAGGAGGCAGTACAGGACAAGGATGTTGAAAAATGGCGTATCACCATGGATTCTGAGATTGAATCCATAACTACGGTGGATGTATACCAGAAAGCTAAGCTGTCTGATGGCTTTAAGGCCATAGGGTGCAAGGGGGTATACAAGAGAAAGAAGGGAGTGGATCGAGACATTACAGCTTTCAAAGCCAGGCTGGTGGCAAAGGGTTATAGTCAGAAAGAGGGCATAGACTATGATGAAACCTTTACACCCGTAGCCATGCTCAAATCCATCCAGATACTTCTTGCCGTAAACGGTTACCTTGAAGAAGGTAGGGGACATCTATATGCAACAACCCAAGAGTTATATGCGCAAGTGCGATGACTATCTTGTCTGGAAGCTTAAGAATTCCTTGTATGGACTTAAGCACGCTTCAAGGTCGTTGAACTTACGTTTCAACGATGTGATTAAATCCTACGGATTTTCACAGTTGGAGAACAAAAGTTGTGTATACCGACTTTGTGTCATTGGGAGCGTGGTTTTCCTTGCATTGTATTTGGACGAAATACTTCTATTTGGAAACAATGAGGGAGTGATGTCGGAGATTAAGAGTTAGTTATCCGAACAGTTCCAAATGAAGGATTTGGGAGAAGTTGGGTACATTCTTGTGATTAAGGTCTTACGGGATCGTAAGAAAAGGATGACAAGCTTATCCCAAGCATCCTATGTGGATACTGTGATAGCTCGATTTAGCATGCAAGTTGCCAAGAAAGGTTTGCTACCTTTCAGACATGTCGTACATCTTTCTCTGGGTCAGTGTCCTGAGACACAAAATGAGAAAAATGAGATGAGTCTTGTACCATACACATCTGCGGTGGGTAGCCTCATGTATGTTATGCTGTGTACCAGGCCAGATATATGTTATGCCGTTGGCATGGTAACAAGATATCAGTCTAACCTTGGACAGGTGCATTGGATTGCGGTAAAGCACAACCTCAAGTATTTGAAGAGAACTACAAATTATTGCCTATTTTATCAAACTGAGGATTTGTGCCCTGTGGGTTATACAAATTCAGATTTCCAAGGGGACCAATATGAGAAGAAATCGACCTCAGGTTATGTTTTTACCTTGGGAGGTGGGGCTGTATCTTGGAGGATCGCAAAGCAAAAATGCATTGCTGACTCCACCATGGAGGCGGAATATGTCACCGGAATTACCTCTTGGATTTTGATGTGATTCCAAGTTTGCCTAAGATTATCACACTTCATTTTGATAACTCTGGTGCAGTGGCAAACTCGAAGGAACCACAAACTCACAAGGCGAGCAAACACATAGAGAGGAAGTACCACATCATACGAGAAATCGTATCGATGGGCGATGTGCAGATCAAGAAGATTGACACTAGAAATAACCTAGTTGATGCATTCACAAAATGCTTGCCAAAAAAGGTTTACGAAAGACATATTTGTGGACTAGGTCTGAGGAGGATGCCGACCACTAGCAGTGGTTAATGTGATAGTTTGGCTAGATAGACGCACTGTATACTCTATAATAGCAAGTGTAATGCTTTGAGTATAAATGGGAAATTGTTGGGTTTTGTATACAGAAAGCATTTATTACGATGAGTATACATTCAACGTTATTTCCTATTTGTTAAACAAACTTACATGTGAGTAACAACGGTATCTTCTTATCTCACAGACAGGGACGATCATACTGCGTGTTGCAAATCGCAGAAGACAGTATGATCACTTAACCTAGTGAGATATAAATATTATCACAGCCCAAACATCGTACAAGGATAAGTTTGTCGATGTAGACTGCAATATAGTCGGAAAGAAGCAATATATCTTGATTACTTGATAAGCTGATACGTGCAGTTGCGTATTGATTGGACCACACTAAGATGTATTCTAGTGTCTGACATCAGAGAATACAAGATCTCGATCTTGATTGAGTCTAAACCCCAAAGAAGGTTCAGGGGTATGCACGGGTTGACTATTGCTTTGACTTGCCATGGTGGAGAGCCTGAGTAACGTGCTCGTATTCCCGCATCTTAGGTAATAGCAGTTCGTGTATTACAGCCTTAGATTGGAGTTAGGTTACCATATCCGAGTAATAGGATGTGGACATTTTCGGAGGAGCTTAATAACATTCATCGTGCTAAAGTCCTGCAAGCTGATGAAGTTCAAGCACGAGTGATAAGGTTCAAGTGGTACTGATCAGGAAATAAGAAATTAATTAATTGTGACAACTTGTTAGAAGCTCCAATAAATTGATGAATGTCCAGTAACCTTAAATATGGGGATTCTCAAGTAAATGCAGCCTGTTCTCATAACGTGGTGATAAATGGGTAAGTCAGTATTAATTCTGTGGTGAAAAATAATTAATATTAATTAATTAATTATGTCCAGGGTTGTGGACATGAGAATTAATTAATTGTTAGGCCCACTTTATTATTTGCATTAGGTCCCAGGTCTGACCCAAATTAAATATGTCGAATGGAGCCCAGTAGCCCATTAGGGTTTGAAACCTTAGGTCTATAAATAGAAACTTGTCTCTCTCAAACCCTAATCTGATAAACACAATTCAAATCAGTTGAAACCCTAGATGGAGAGAGCAGTGGGCGGCGCATCTGGTGTGTTCAGGAGGAGAAGAAATTCAACTCTGGCTTACACATTCACAGTCCTGTGGAATCCTCACCAGTAGCAGGATTGAACAACATTGGGATACAGATCTTAAGATCTAATCTGGAGAACAGATTCTCTCTCCTTTTCTCTTTGTTAATTAAATCTTGAAATTAGATTTGTTGCTAATTTCTCATTTTGCAGATTTAATTAATTCTCGTGATTGATTCAAGGGATTGGAATTCAAACACGAAAGATTGGATCTGACACTACGGAGTTAAGGTAAACTCGAATCCACTTCAATAAATTCATAGGAGCATGTTAGGGTTTATTGTTTGTTTATTATTCTCAACATCCATGAACGGTCCGACTTATTTGGATTTGGTGATTCGGTTTGCCATGAAGTTCCCTATAAAATTTCCTTCCCTCTCTTAGATCCCGTGGACTTACTATAGCTCCCAATTCTCTGGTTTGCTGCTCAACAACTTATGATCTTATGGTGTATTGTGATTTTAGAACCAAATGGGTATTTATAGGAAATTCTAATCTAAAATGGGCTTGAGCTTTACATGGGCTAGACCAGGGACCAGTATGCAAATACCAAAGAAGGCTTATCAATCATTAATTTTCATATTCTTCCCAAAATATAATTAATTAATTAATATTGATTCATAACACCATAGAAACGATATTCTGCTACCTCTTCGTTACCACATTATGAGGAAGATGTTGCATGGACTTAGTATATCCCTATATGTAAGGTTATAGACATTCATTAATTAACTTAGGCTCCAACAAGCCTACAAGTTAATTAACATTTTTTATTCTTAAGTAATACCAATTAATCTTTTTAACTTATGCTTGAACTTAATCAGCTAGCAGGACTTTAGCATAGTGAACCTTTTGAGATTCTTTGGGAATATCACCATCCTATACTGGATAGCTAACTTTAGAACTTGAAGTCATACACAAATTGGTACCACCCAAGATGCAGATATACAAGTAAATGTAAGACTTTCCATCATAGTACCTCAAAGTGATACACATACTTACGTATACCTCTTGAACTCTCATTAGGCTTCAGATATCATCAAGCCATCGAGATCAAGATTCTTTTAATATCAAATAAAAGAATCAATCTTAGTTAAGTCCTATCAATACGTACCAGCACATCTAGTGACCAAGATAAGCCACTAGTTACTGACTGCGTTGCAGCTTAAACCGACAGTGTATTCTTGCACTGTCTCAGCTGTGATAACCATTTATATCTTGCTAGGTCAAGTGATCCATACCATCTTCCATGATCTACAACACACTGTATGATCTCCCTATCCATGAGATAAGAGAATAGAGTCGCTTTCGATACATGTTAGTCAATTTGGACAGGAGATGATAATACAACAATAATGATTACCAATATGTTAACCATAAACCATATTCCTAATATAGAAATCATAATGCTTTTAGTATATAAATCCATTAGGAGCGGCAGACATTGCCCCACCGACGCTCAAGTTAGTATGACAGTTGCGTAATTGTCGTGAAAATCAGGGGGAATTGCGGACAGCTAAATGGGCGCGAGCCCTTTTAACCGTCATTTTTGGGATTTAATTTTTACATTTCGAAGACACAATTTCTCTTCTCCAATTTGTCTCTCCCTCAGCGATTTTTGGCGACTATCTATGTAAGCTCTCCGGCGATCGTCCTAAACTTCCCATCTTCATAAAAAATGTAATTTCTCCATTTTCATTCAGCTTGCTTTTCCTTCTTGGTTTTGTGTCTTAGGGGGCTCTTAAAGAGTAGAACTAGGGTTCCGGTCATGCGAGTCAAACATAGGTTGAATGGTTGTTCGCACTCTTTTCTCTTTCTTGTTTAGGTCTTTGTTTTCTTTTTAAGAATGTCTTCCAATTCTGACTCTCAAAATCGCGAGTACTCTGGCTCTGGAGAGTTTAACCCAACGCCTCCATTCACTCCCTTACCTGAGAGAGATCCCGATGTCGTCTACTTTACCAAGCCAGATTGGAGTCTGGTTCTCCAAGTGACCGAGGAACCTAGGTTGTCCGAGAAAAGAAAAATCCTTGAGGAGCCTTCCGAAGAACCTTTGTCATCCTCAGAATCCGATGATGATAAAATGCTCTCTGAGATGATCCACAAGCTGGATTGTAGAATAGGAGATGGCGAGACCAGCGGTACTGGCCGTGAAGTTGGTGAGGCCATCCCAGAGCCCGAGATGGTTGGTTGTTGGGTCCTTCCTATTAGGTGGCGTTCCCACCGGGTCCTGGATGCGGTTCGCGAAGTCACTAGGGATACAATGATGGTTTAGTGGACTTTGTGCCTTGTTATAGCATCGTTTATATCATCCCTAAGCCCCATCGAAGATGCTTCGACCCACCGGCCGGATTCGCAATCTACACGGTGGCAATGGAGAATGGGGTCCTACTACCTGCCCATCCCTTCTTCTGCGAAGTGCTAGCTTCTTACAGCATCTCACCCTTCCAGCTCACCCCTAATAGCTGGTGTCACCTCATCGGAGTGCTCTTAGCTCGGATGGACTTGGATTTGGTCTTCCGACTGTCCGAGAATAGTATTATATGTACCGAATGAACCAATGCAAAGATAAGAATTACTACTATTTCACCCGTTGGGCTTCGGAAAGGTCATCATTGGTGAAGAAACCCTCGTCAAACTCCCCGGGGTGGTAGACTACCTTTTTTATCTTAAGCTTGATCCAGTCAACCCCGAATTCCTCAGACACGGCGGGATGCCAATCCGTGGGTCACTGTTCTTCATCTGCTTTGATTTTCGCCACCTCGATTGCTAATCATTTTTCTTTATTTTGCAAGACGTGAGTGCACAGTGGTGACCGATGTTGAACAGGCCAAAGTCGACTGCTCTTACGATGTTAGTGTCTCAGAAGGCGAGTGGCACGTACTTCAGTAGGGCCAATTAGTCAAAGCCACTAATCATCTTGACCTCGAAGACCGTCTTGCCGAGCTGCTGAAAAACATGACCCGCCATAGGGTGCCACTAGAGCAGGTCTCTCGGGCTCTCTAAGAAATGAAGAGAGCTCGAGGTGAGATCGAAACCAAGCACCAGGAGGAGAACCCTCCTATGAGGCCTCAAACTACGACCAGTCCTACTTTGCATTTGTTTCCTCCTCTGTTTACGACCCCACCGGAGCAACACCGGGGGGATTCTTCTCGCCCCTCTACTTGCTCGTAAACCACTTCACAAAAGAAGTCCAAGTAGGGAAAGGAGAAGGATGTTGGGAGCCTCGAGCACCGCCACCATCGCTGCTCCCATGAGCGGGATCCTCCGAAGGATCGCATGGGGAACTTGGAAAGATCCCTCATGCGATTGACCGCTCTTCCAAACACGAGGATGGACTTCTACCTTGTCCACTCTCGGAAACTGCTTCTATATCCCCCAGTGTCTGATCAAGCATCGGGCTCTATTTTTAACCGGCTGATCCATTATGAGCACCGAAAGTTAGAGGTATGTATTTTTCTTCTTTGGTGCTTTCCCTCTCGATTTATTTTATTCTTCTTCTAACAATTAGCCCATGTCCTAAAGAATGTGTTGGAGTTCGATTTAATCCACCATGGACTCATTATCTTTGGAGATAAGTGCTCTGAGGAAATTCTCCAGCTCTAAAAGGAATTTGAGGCCGGGAAGAAGAAGGTCGGGAGCTCGAAGTGAAGATTCACGAGGTTGAGGGGAACGCAACTTCCTTGGCAGTCAAAGCTGATAGTGCCCTGGCAGAGGCCAAGGCCTGCAAGTACGAGGTGGACGACTTCAAACGAAAGTTTGCCCAGGTAATAACCGATAACGCCCTCCTTGGCAGGGACATCCAGAAGAGAGGGTATATGATCAAGTCCCTGGATGCCCGCCTGCGGACTCAAAAAGAGTCCTACATGGCTTAGATGAAGGGGTATCAGGATCAGATCGAGCGCCTGAAATCTAGGGAATGGCTCGACTTTTAATCCTTGATCCTCTCTCCACATTTTTCCTAGACGTACGAGACACTCCATCATTATCTCTTCTTTTAAATTATTTTCCTTCTTTTTTCCTTATTTTATGCGTGCCACTTGTTGGTTTTGCAGACACTCGCTGAGCAGGTAGAAAGTGAGGTTCGGGCCAGGATTGCTGAACGATTCCTAAACCTCGACCTCAGCATCTTGGACGTATCGGACGAGGACCCTCATCAGAAGCAGTTTGAGCAGATCCTAGTCTTCTTTGGCCCTCACGAGCATCCAACTGGGGATCAAGATGAGCAGCAGTGGTAGACCGAGCACAACATCGAGGGTAGCGGTCTGCAGATTACCAACTCCTCTTCAGGCGCTACGCCTAATACAGAGAAGGATTCTGGACTGAAGCCCAACTCACAAACTGCCTCCTGATCGTCGGGCCCCCTTCCTTCCTGCTTTGACTGATTTTGCAAAGTTTTGTACTTTTTTTAATTTCAAACAGATTTTACTTTTCTTTAGGGTTTATCTATTTAATTCTACATCCATTTTAGTTTGCAAATCTCTCTTATCGTATATACGTGATTTTCCATCAAATTATAGCCTGCTTAACAAAACAGGGTTAGGTTGGCCGATGCCTCGGCATCGCCCCTCTGATGCTTAAGTCAGTAACTGTTTGAGAAAAATAAATTAAGCGAAATAGTTAAAATGAACAATGAAAGAGTTTTTTTATCTGAGGTTTCTAGTTGGAGCCGCGTCCGACCTCTCGAACTGCTTTATGCGATTTCTTGAACCTGCAAAACAAGCGTAAAGGGTTTGGGCGATGTCGGAGCATTGCCCCTCTAACGCTCAAGTCAGTACTTGTTCAATAGAAGTGTAATAAGTAAAATAAGAAGTGCTAAGTGAGAGAGATGTATCTGTGAGATCGAGTTCGATCTCGTTATTTAGAAGTAGCATTTCTTTAAGTGTTTGAGATTCCAGCTGTCCGTGATCTCTCTTCCATCGTAGTCCTCTAAGTGGTAAGCTCCCCTTCCTACTGCTCTGATAACCTTGTTGGGACCTTCCCAAACTGGTGCGACCTTTCCAGCACTCTAGTGTTTGGTGTTTTGGAAGACTTTTCTAAGCACCCAATCTCCTTCCTTGAAAGTTCGGAGACGTAGCTTCTTGTTATAGAACCTTTCGACCTGTATTCTTCTTTCAGCCATATTTAGTAAGGCTTGATCTCTTTGTTCATCGATCAGTTCTAGGTTCTTTAAGATCTTCTCATTATTTTCTACTTCCCCGCATAACTCGACCCTTGGGCTTCTTACTGTCACTTCGGCCGGTATCGCAGCTTCCTGTTCATAGGCAAGTGCGAATGGCATACTTCCGGTTGCAGTTCGATATGCCCATAATACCCCTGGAAATACGTCGACCCACTTCAACTTGTGAGCCCCCAGTCGTTTCTTCATCGAGGCCATGATGGTTTTGTTGGTTGACTCGACGTGCCCGTTCACCTCTGGGTATCTTGGCGTGGAGAATATCAACTTGTTGTCATACTGATCACAAAATTCTTGTACTCTTCTTAATGTGAATTGTGTGCCATTGTCGGTCCTGATTTTCTTCGGCTCCCCGAATCTACAAAATATTTGCGTCCACAAAAATTTGATAACTTTTGGCTCCCTGACATTGTGGAATGCCTCTGCTTCGACCCACTTAGTGAAGTAGTCGGTCACCATGAGTAAATACTCATTTTGTCTGGTACCTTTTGGGAGCTTCCCTACTATGTCCATTCCCCAAGTCATGAATGGCCATGCAGGGATCGTGGCGTGGAGGGGTTCTGTGTAAATTTGCGAGGTGATCTCAAATATTTGACACGCTTCGCAGTTTCTCAC
The DNA here is from genome assembly GCA_026898455.1 of Plectranthus barbatus. Classification (NCBI taxonomy): domain Eukaryota; kingdom Viridiplantae; phylum Streptophyta; class Magnoliopsida; order Lamiales; family Lamiaceae; genus Plectranthus; species Plectranthus barbatus. The sequence goes on along the minus strand of JAPKLW010001609.1, from coordinate 773 downwards.
GTACTCCTTCGCATCCTTCCTTAGGGTTGGCCAATAGAACCCAGCTGATATGACTTTATGTGCTAGTCGTCGAGCACCTTGGTGACTCCCGCAATCTCTTTCATGAATTTCCATTAAGACGGCCTGCGCTGCACTCAGGATTATGCATTTGAGGAGGGGTCCTTCTATTGATCAACGGTATAGCTGGTCATTGAGGATAATATACTTCGCGGCCATCTTTCCTAGTCGAACTACCTCCACCTTGTCTTCTGGAGCGGTGCCCTCCTTGATGTATTGAAATATCAACACGATCCACGAGCTTCCTTGAACTATCTCATGTACCTCCTTTGCTTCTTTTTTCACGATGGGTTCTTCGACCCACGTGATAAGAATTGGCCTTACTTACTTTTCTTGCTTTAAAGATGCCAAATTGGTGAGTGCGTCTGCTTTGGTGTTCTCCTCCCTGGTTATGTGCTTGATGTCGAAGTCATCGAATTTGCCACTGATTGCTTGGGCCATCTCGTGGTATTTTAACAATCTTGGTTCCTTCACCTGATATTGGTTGTCTACCTGTACTTGTAGGCGGCGATCGCCGAGTTCCCTGGCAAATTGCATCCCTCTTATTAAGACGTTGTATTCCGCTTCGTTGTTTATCGCCTCAAAGTTAAGCTGGATCGCTCGTTCGAACTGCTCTCCCCAGGGACTTCTTAGCTTTATGCCTGCACAGTGTCCATGCATATTGCTTGCTTGATAAACATTCACTCTGTGCATTTTATTGATAGATTTATATTTAG
>JAPKLW010001608.1:153579-174535 GCA_026898455.1 Plectranthus barbatus | reverse complement strand
TATTCTTTGACAAGCTCTTTAGAGGGTGAACTTCTAGGGGCACGTCACCCAGCTTGCTCACAAGCCTCAGGTTCATCTTCAATTCGAGATGAGTTTCCAGCTGTTTCAGACAGCTCCACCTTAGTTGTAGTATCATTACCAACAAACAGCTCAATTCCAACATCTTCATGTCCAGCTTCCTGATGTTGCAATTCTCCAATAAGATGTTCCTTTAACACAACATCTATGCTGATAATACATTTTTTCATACCCGGTTCCAGACACCACAATTTGTATCCTTTGACTCCTTCAGGATATCCCAGAAATAAACATTTAACAACTATCTTTCCCAACTTATTTTCTATAATATGTGCATATGCAATGCACCCAAAGACCCTCAAGTTGTTGAAATTTGGTGGATGTCCAGACCAAACCTCCTCAGACGTCTTAATATTCAACGCAGTTGAAGAACACCGGTTGATAAGATATGCAGCTGTAGTAACAGCTTCAGCCCAGAAAACCTTTGGCAACTTAGCACTTATCAACATGCACCTTGTCCTCTCCAACAACGTTCGGTTATATCTTTTAGCCAGCTCATTTTGTTGTGGTGTTCCAGCAACAGTTCTATGTCTTGCGATCCCATGATTTCTACAGAATTGATCAAACTCTCCGGAACAGAATTCCAAGCCGTTATCAGTTTTCAACTTCTTCACCTTTCTGCCAATTTGATTTTCAACTAGGATTTTCCACATTTTGAATTTCTCCAGAGCTTCGGATTTTGTCTTCAAAATGTAAATCCAAACTTTCCTACGGAAATCATCAATAAGTGACATAAAATACTTTGCCCCACCTTGTGAGCTAACTTGTGAAGGTCCCCATAAATCCGAGTGAATATAATCAAGTGGACCCTTAGTTCTGTTCCAGTACCAAACTTCACTCTATGAGACTTACCAAACACACAAGTCTCACAGAAGTCTAACTCCTTCACTTGATCTCCAAGTAACAGTCCCTGCCTTGTGAGCTCTTGCAAACCTCTCTCACTTACATGACCCAACCTATTATGCCACAAGGTTTCCTTGTCATCAAATACATTTGCTGCAACTCCAATGACTGTACTTCTAATAAGAGAATATATTCCATTTCTCCTGGTTCCTTTCATCACCACCAATGAGCCTCTACAAATCCTCATAGCTCCAGCTTCAAGCTTGATTTGATAACCCAACTTATCTAGTGTTCCAAGAGAAATGAGATTTCTCTTCAGCTCAGGTATGTGCCTTACATTGTGCAATACCCTTTCAGCTCCATCAAACATCTTCACTCTAACAGATCCCATTCCCACAACCTTACAAGCTTTGTTGTTCCCAAGAGGACACTTGCATTGTCTACAGATTTATAATCAGAAATCCATGACTTGTTAGGAGTCATATGGTAGGTACACCCCGAATCTAACACCCATTCATTTTCAGAATTCTCAATTGATATCACGAGCACTTCCCCTGATTCATAGCCTTCATTAGCTACAACCACATCAGCTTGCTCAACCTCAACTTTTCCCTTCTGCTTTCTCTATGGGCAGAATTTATTTATGTGTCCCTCCTTGTGATAATGAAAGCACTTCACCTTTGGTTGCCTTGAACGAGATTTATATTTTGACGTTCTTCTTTGAGACTGATAATCTCTCTTATCAGTTCTACCTCTAATATTCAACCTCTCAGCATGACTTGAGCTCTTCTCTTCATTCTTACAATTCAACTCTCTTGAGTTTAATGAAGACTGAACTTCCTCAAGTGTTAGAGACTCTCTTCCATACAACAGTGTTTCTTTAAAATGTGAGAAACTCTTGGGCAATGAACTCAACATTAATAAGGCTAGATCTTCATCTTCAATGGTAACATCGATATTCTCCAAATCCAAAACCAACTTGTTAAACACATCAAGTTGTTCATTTATAGATTTTCCCTCCTGCATCTTAAACGAGTAAAGAGCTTGTTTAAGATATAGACGATTTACCAGAGATTTAGTTATATACAAAGCCTCCAACTTTGTCCATATACCAACCGTCGTTTTCTCTTTAGACACTTGCCTCAACACCTTGTCTCCTAGACTCAAAATCACATCACTATGTGCTTGTTCCATCTTCTCTTTCTTCTGCTGCTCTGTTAATGTATCTGGGAATCCAGCATCTCCCTTCAAAGCATCAGCAAGTCCCTGATGTACGAGCAATGCCCTCATTTTGAGGCGCCACAAACCGAAGTCATTTACTCCGGTAAACCGCTCTACTTCGAATTTCGTAGATCCCATCCTTCTATGATTTAGTTCCACGTTCACCGCACTACTTGTTGTGAATAACCCAAAAAATAAGAGAAGAAGATGATGAACAGTAAACAAAATAAGAAAAAAAAGACACAACGAATTATAGTGGTTCGAGCTTTCGCTCTACGTCCACTCCGGATCAAGTTTTAGAGTTTCTATTGATTCAAGGTGAATTTACAGAGTGTAATCTTCACAAAGAATGTTTTGAATATTTTTCACTCTTATTATCTCCTGTGTTGTTCTCCTTGTTTTTATGAAGAGAATAATCACATATGTATGCACTAAAAAACTTCCAGAAGAAGCTAAAGAGAAAAGGTAACATTGGGAACTCCAACACCTTTCTCTTTTCCCAATGTCAGCACCATCAACTTTCAGCACCAGCCTCAGCTCCAACACCAACAGTCAGCTTCAGCACCAGCAGATAGTTTCCAGCAGTCAGCTTCAGCACCAGCAGACAGTTTCCACAAACAGCAAATTATTAAGACTACATCTCAACAATATTTATAAGATTTAATTTAGTCAAAATCAAACTCATATAATTCTAAATATTAATTAACACATTTTTATATTCTTCAGTTAGAATTATTTCGAAGCTTGTTAATCTAAAAACTGTCTGTAATCACCATATTAGTACTAACCAATTGGTTTAAACCGATGATTTATGTAAAAGTTTTTTCCCCTATCCTTTTTGGCGAAACATTCAATTACTAAGTTAAACTATTGAATGTATGAATAACATTTAATTTTCAATAATCTATAGCAATAAGTCAAAACAATTGAGGAAAGAATATGAGAAACAACCAGAGAGATCGAGACAAGAATTATAAATGGCAAAAATTTGTGTTAGACACGTTTAAATAATTTATTAATTCTCAATTAGAATATATTAAATATATTTGACTTGAATTAATTGATAAAATTCACCTAAACCGTTTAGGAGTGCCTAACCTAAAACCTTCATATTATAAATAATGCATTTATTTTTTAATTTTTAGAAAAAATCATCAATCTAAACTCAATTTGATTAGACAACTTATATAAACGTCGTCGTTTTCAAGACCCTTTCTTTCTCCAGAAAATTCCCCTAAAATTATCTTCCCCGTTTCCGCCCTTCCATCCCCCTCAAATATTGAGGTGAATTCCCGCACTCACTATCACATTTTTCGAATCTCATCGCCGGCTTCACGTGCCCTCTCCCTATACATTCATTTGCTCCTTTGCTTTATTCTTAGTTGCTGGGTTGTACTTCATCGAGGTATGTTTTTTTTTATTTTTTTATGTAGAATTTATATTTCATCATCTTAACCGGGAGGGGTTTTCATTGTGGTTTTTTGGGGTGGCTTTTGGTGATTCCAACTTATGCTGTTGGAGTTTTTGAATTAGATGCTAGTTTCGATGCTATTAGGCATTCTTTACTTTTATGCCAACGTGGGTATCGGTGAATGTGTGTTTATTTGAGTTGTTGCACGAACCCCTGTCAATGAAGTTGAAGGTGCTTGTATGCGCTTGGTTTATGTGTAGTCTTTTCAGGTTTTATCAATCTGTCTAATTGTATAGCACTTAGTCCTGGTATCTTCCAAGTAGGAATACTTTTATCATTTGCGAATTGGGTTCTCTATGCTCTCAATTGTAGAGAGTACTATTCAAGAACTAAAAAGTTGCTGGAGGAGTGGAGTTAGTTGCTGACTTGACAATTAAACTTAGGGTGATTGTTTATCTATGTTGCCAAAGTTTTGCACACTGCGCTTGCCCTAGCCGGTGTAGGTTTTGGGTTATTAACTAACTATCTTTATCCTTTCACTTAAAAACCTTGCTTCCCTTGTTCCTCTTGAAACTTTTTTTTGTTGTCCACTAGCTAAATGCATCTCCTCTTCAAGATTCTCTCTCAAAACTCTAGAAAGCTTGGATGCTTTCTCTATCGTACAGAATCGAATTTCATTGTTCGCTTCCTATGTTATTCAAAACCAACTCCCATATTTTATGTCAGATATGCTCATGAGCTCCTCCGTTGTTATCTCACGTGGAAGCTGGCAAGGATATATGATTTCTAGTAGTGACAACATTTTATAGATTTTTATGAGATCGGATGAGCTCTATTGATGGAAAGGAAACAAGGTTGTGGTTGTGGTGCTCGGTTAAGTTGATGATGGGTGGCACATTGCTGCAAAGATGCTTAAAGAGGATAGAAATATAGATGTGATATGAAAGAATCATATGCATGCATATTAAGTTGGAAGAGAGAAGAAACATGGAGAAGAACAGAAGATAAAGCAAAAGGAATAAAGTAAAGTGAAATAGAATAGACCACCCACTTTCCAAGCCAATTAAAAAAAAAGTGAGTTAGTAAAGGACTGACTCTAATCTCCCTTTACTGATGAATAAAGGACATAACTTTTGGAGATTGTAATGTTTTTTCTGTTAGGAGTATGATCTCTTCCGCCAACTCATTTAATTTTCCATTCTGAGACTGAAGCTTTATTTGGTCCATTTAATCGGGTTATATTTTGATGTCGTCTTAGTAATTCAAATAACTCTTGTGCTATGTATGCATCTATTTTGGGAAATTGATGCTTGTAACTATCTATAGCATTACCAATCCAGTACCTTGCCTATGGCGAAGCCGTTGCTCCTCATTTTTTTGGGAAATAGTAATCTTGATATCTTTATCGGTTATTGAAATGGGCTGCTTATGAGAATCATCGTACAGTGTACTTGAGCTTTCTTCCCTGGATTATTTAACAACAGCTTGAGTTTGCACCTTCACAGTTATGTTGTGAATATGAATGCTATGTCTTTAATCTGATCAGCTTCAGCTTCAGCTTCGATGCCACAGTTGATGTCGGATTAATAGCTTACATTTATTTAATTATCTAACTTGGAACATTGGCGCAAATATCATCGTAAATTGTTATCATTTCATTTCCAACTCTTCTAGTGTAGCAGGAGTGTAGTAGTGTTACCAATATTATGATTAGGAGTTCGGACTGCTCAAGCGAGTGCTTGGTGATAATAAAACGCATCGAAACCTCATCAACTGGATGTGTCAGCTCTTAATTTACTTTAATTAAACATCTGTCGGGTGGTATCTTGTTATCTGCCTATGGCTGGTTATGTTTACTGGAAATAAGTTTTGACCTTTCTTCTGAATTACAAACAAACAGATTCACATTTCCACTGCTTCTTTCACACTGAACTACTAAAGCATTATGCGTTCTAATAAAAGGCATGCTCATCTTCTTCTCCCCCCAAAACATATCGAAATGTTGATTTATGATTGTTCTCAACCTCTTGTTTTCTTCTGGTCCCTTGGTAGCTGAGGGGAGTATTTTGAACATTGCACCTGAGTTACAAGTTTGGTTTGCTGGTTTAGTACTAGAATGATTGACTAAGGAGGTCTTCTGAGTCCAAGACTCCCCAACCCAATAAATGGTCTATATTTTTCATCTCTGCTTTACTTTGATGGATATATGGGTGGCAACCTCTATGGGGTTGATGCTTTTGAGCCAAGAAGTTCACTGAAGTTAATTTTAAAAATTATTACCCAACACTTGCTGAGATAGGTTGCCTATACAATGTTAGTAATCAAACTCTTTTGTACTTGATGCAGGTTTTACCAGATCATGGCCAAGCATCATCCTGATCTGATTATGTGCAGGAAGCAGCCTGGAATAGCAATTGGGCGGCTTTGTGAGAAATGTGATGGAAAGTGTGTGATCTGTGATTCGTATGTGCGCCCTTGTACCCTTGTCCGAGTGTGCGATGAATGCAATTACGGATCATTTCAAGGTCGTTGCGTGATCTGTGGAGGGGTGGGGGTTTCAGATGCATACTATTGCAAAGAGTGCTCACAGCAAGAGAAAGACCGTGATGGCTGTCCCAAGATAGTCAACCTAGGAAGTGCTAAAACAGATCTTTTCTACGAACGCAAGAAATATGGTTTTAAGAAACGATGACCTCTGTCTACTCAATTTATGTTTATGCTTTTTACGTGATATTCTTTATCTGACACTGTATTTGGAGATTTTTTTGGATCAGTGAAGGATATATATATATATATATGCTCTCTTCTATCTCACTCTCACAGTATGCTTGTTACTGTATAGTAATATGTTGGCCTTGCATTTAGATGGTTTCTCATGTACATTTATCCAGTGTTGATGATGACCATTTGTTATTGTGTTTGCAAGGAGGGGCTTATAACTCATTGGATTTGGGTTGTTTTATTGAATTATGGGTTAGGGCTAGATTGTTTTGACTTATTAATTTATTTCCTAATCTTTCAGCTTTCGGACCAGCCTATGTATTATTATTTTTTTATTTTATTAAATAATTTATCTATTTTAAGCTTCTAAATAATAAAAAAATATAAATATTTATTTTCTTTTATAAAATTTTGTAAAACATATCAAACTTTACATATTTATCAATTTAAATCTAAAAATTATATAATTCTTTTTCATCAATATTTTAATTTTATGATTAAATATTTTTTAAGGACTTAATTGTTTGTTAAAATTATTTGAACTAAATACAAATGTATAACTTCAAGCATAATTTAGATATATGACCTTAAATATTATAATCAGATTTTGGTATTGTAATTATTATATATTTCACGCCCCAATTTTTAAATAAGGAAAATTTACACTAGGCGCATCGGGGCACGTAACAATCATATTTGGGAAACAACATAAATCATAATGAGAGTTGGATTAAGGAAGAACTGAGAAGGAACATTGATCGATAAATCCCAAGCAAGAGGCAAAACAAGTACGCTTTGATATTATAAATCAGTTAACCTAACGAGATATAAACGGTATCATAGTTGATACAGTCCCAGGATAGACTGCCGGTGACTCGGTATAAGCTGCAACATACACGGTAATAAGCATTTTATCTTAGTTGCTTGGTATGTGGTGCGAGCGATACACATTGATAGGACCTAAGGAAGATTGATTCTTTTATCTGACATTAAAAGAATATTGATCTCGATGGCTCAATGTAATTTTATGTTTAAATGAAGGTACGAAAGTATACACAGATTTGTGTGTCACTTTGAGATACTATGGTGGAAAGTTCTTGTCGAACTTGTATATCTGTATCTTGGGTGGTAACAATTTGTGAATGACTATCTGTGATTGGAACGAGGTAACCACGTCTAGTATATGATGGTGATATTCCCTGAGCAACTCAAAATGATCGTTATGCTAAAGTCCTGCAGGCTGATTAAGTTCAAGCATAAGTGAAAATGGTTAAGTGGATTGACTCATGAATAAAATATGTTAATTAATTTTGGAAGTTTGTTAGAGTTCAAATTAATTAATGAATGTCTGTTAACCTTAAATATGGGAATGTTTTGAGCCAATGCAACCCATTCTTCATAATGTGGTAGCAAATAGGTAGGACAATATTGATTATCTGGTGGCATGAATCAATATTAATTAATTAATTAAATTCTGGGTTGATTATGAGAATTAATTTAAGAATCTGGGAAACTGGTTTACCCTTTATTTGATGTTTTGGTGTGTCAAAATTAGATTTCAGTTTCTAGTAAGTTTCTACATGTAATCTTTGTATAGGATAAATCGAGTTGCAATAGAACTAGAAACCGAAAGCTGAGTATTGAGAAGACAAAAACTTAGTTTCTAAAGAGGGAAATTTTTTGAAGCTAAAGCTCGAGATGCTGAAGTCAAGTTTCAGAACTTAAAGATGAAGAAACTAAGAAACTAGAAATCATAAATATAGTTTCGAAACATGAAACTTGAAAAGGCCAGAAAGTCAGTTTCTGGAAACTGACTTTTCAACAAAGGAAACCAAAAACTTAAAACTTGAAATCTGGAGGATTTCAATTATTAGGTGCAAAGCTTAAAGAGCACGTGAAAAGCGAAGATAAAAGGAATCCGAGTGGAACTCAAAGTCTTTTCCATGATTCCTTAAAGTTTCGACCAACAATCATGTACGAGGAATCTTAAGTTTTTAAGTTTCTCGGACTGAAACTCACTCTGACAGAGAGTAGTTGAAAGTACACTGCAAAAAGACAAAAGCATATTAGAGCGGGCTGCTACAGCAGAGAAGAATGGCAATGATTGGACGACATACTCCTTGTCTCTAACGGATAATTCTTATCTCTAATGAACATAAACTCAAACGGTCGACCAATGTGCTTATAAATAGCAGACACTACTTCAGAGGAGAGCACCTGAAACTCACGCAAAGAACAAGCTATTACTCTGTCAAACTTAAAGCTCTCAAAAGCACTATGAAATTTCTTGTGTCTGAGCACGAGGCTTAGCTTTCTAGCTCAAGCTAATCATTTGATGTCTATTACTTTTCAAGTAATAAACACAACAATCAGTTTTCCTCTCTGGAATTCTGATTATCACGAGCATAGCCAACCACATGATGTTCTGGGAAGAACAGTAAACATCCACCATTCTAGTTTGAAGGTTGCGAGGTGCGTCCTCACTCCAAGACTGAAGAAGGAAGCGGCCGACCAAGTTTTTGGGCGAGTGCACTAGCAGGCTGAAGGACATTGGTATCCAATAGGCTAGTTATAGATCGTGAGGATCTTGTAATATGTTACTTAGTTAATTCTCTGATAAGTTCTAAAGAGTGGACGCAGGACTTGAGGCTCCGAACCACTATAAATATCATGTGTTATTTTATTGCTTTATTTAAGATTCTGCATTCTAAGTTTTCAAGCTTATTTGAAACCTTCAATACTTTCTAAGTATTGAAGTGTATATCTGTAACTGAAACTTAAAACTATCAGAGTTTAAGTTTAGCCAAATCAAGTTTTCGGAAACTAAAAACTGAAAACTAAGTTTCAGTTTTCAGAGTGCAAACATATTAAATAACTTCTTCTGCATATAAAACTACTCTAATCTCGGGACCAACAAGTGGTATCAGCGCCAGTCAGTCCTTACAGGCTGGTCGTGTTGAGTCGCTTACGACCGGATCCATTTCCTTGCACTTGTTTCTTTCTGATTTAGCTCAGTTACAACAAGATGATCAATATTACAAAGCTTTCCAAGTACTCAACTGAGAAGTTCAACATGTGGAAGAAGAGATCGCTTATCATGCTGAAGAATATTCACCTAGAGATGGTTTAGGTGATAACAAATGAACCTCTGAAGATCACCAAGGTCAACGTCCAGCTCGGAGGAACAGATGGACCAGAGATTGTTGGAAAGCCTCATGCTGAGTGGAAAACTTAAGACAAGGCCCGTGCACACCTTGACTTGGGCCCACGAGCTGATCCTGGCATCCCTACCAGAAGGCTTGGTTGAAGAAGTCTTGGAGTACGATAATGCCAAAGAAGAATGGGATTTTCTTGGTTCTCTAGGCCAAGAAACTGATCAAATGAAGCGCAATAAGATGCAAATTTGCGTGGATAAATATGAATCCTTTCAAATGCTTCCCGATGAAAATATCAAATCTATGGAAGCTCAGTACAATGCTATTGTTTGCGAACTGAAAAACCTGGGGAGATAATATGCTGATGCCGATCTTCTTGCGAAAATTCTCTCTAAAATGCCCAAGGAAGAGAGCTTGGATACTGTATAGTGGATGTTCCGCACACATGACAGGAGAAAAAGATTTGCTCACCAAACTGGAAATGGCGAGAGGACCACCAGTGGTGTTCGATGATGACTCAAAGGGCGTGTCATTGGAAAATGATGTGTGGAATACTATGGAATCACCATCAAGAACGTGTCATTAGTCACCAACCTCAATTATAACCTTCTAAGGATCAACCAACTTATTTAAAGTGGTTATGAGGTGACTTTTGCCGAGTCTTAGTGCCACATCAAAGATAAAGACTCCAAGGAGATTATTTTCAGATGAATCAGAAAAGGAGATCTCTATATCGTAGATTGGGAGAGTGGCCAAACTGACACATGCCTTTTCGCAATAGGCTCCCAAGAAGGCACAAACGATTAAGCCACCTCAACTTCAACTCGATCAGACATCTTGCAAAGCACAAGTTAGTTGAAGGTCTACCGCAAACTAGATTCAAGAAGAACGGAATTTGCAGAGCATGTCAGTTTAGAAAGCAAACCAATGCTTCATTCAAGAACCATCCAGTTACAGCGAGCACTAACAAAATTCCGGAGTTGCTGCATATAGATTTATTTGGACCAGTAAAGCCACCCACGATTGGAGTAAAAAGGTTCACTCTTGTAGTTGTTGATGAATACTCGAGATACACTTGGGTAAGGTGCTGAAAACTAAAGATGAGGGCAAACTCCAGCTTCTAGAACTGATTATGATACGATCCTCGCCGAAAGATTTAGATCGCAACCCAGGAGCTCGCACAATTCGACTCAGAAATGACACATAAGCAAATTGAAATTGATACAATGGAAGAATATATCCAACACCTTTGGATTCAAAAACCTTCAAGTACCGTAGTCCAGATTGAATCTCCTACGACCCATGAAGCGAATTGATCCAACAACGAATGATATAAATGTAGACACCAAAAATGGATGTGACAGTCCGATTGATAAGTCGAGTTTGAATCATATGGAAGATAGAATTGGAAAATTTGAGCTTTCAGAAAATAAGGAGAAAAATCTCACAAAATTTTATAAAACTGAAAACTGAATAATTTGTTCCACAACAAGGCCTATATATAGGCAACTCAAATTCCTAATCTAATTAGGAAAATAATTCAAAATTAAAGCCTAATAAAATTCGAAAATTTATTTAACAAGGCATAAACATATTGGCCCAAAATAACTGAATACATTAAACTAAGCCCAATCATTACACATAATTAAATTAATAACTTTTGGGCCTTCATTTAATTCTTCAACTAATGTAGAATTCTTGGAAATATTTACAGCCTAAATGTCTTTAATCAACACACTCAATCCAGCTCTCAAAGTCCTTGCTCGAGCTCTAGTCATCGACACACTGATAATGTAAATTAGATCGTCTCTTGCAGCTGCTACTTGGGCTCCATCAGATTATGAGGGTTCAAAATGGCAAAGGAGTAACAATGAAGAGAATAAGGTCCGATAATGGAACTGAAATCTGCAATGGTCCATTGATGGATTTCTGCGCAAACACTGGAATTGCCGACGAGAAATCAGCTCCAAGAGCTCCTCAACAAAATGACATTGCTTTAAGAAGAAATAGAACAATCAAAGAAGTAGTGAGGACCATGCTCGCCGAAGCCAATTTAAGCGAAGGCTATTGGGGAGAAGCTTTGATGACTGCATGCTATACTCAGAACAGAAGTGCCATCAATGGTCGTCATCACAAAACTCCCTATGAGGTCTATCATGGTCGTAAACATTCTATTGCTCATCTTCGTGCTTTCATTTTACCATTTTATGTCCACCATAACATAAAGTCAAAACTGAATACCTTCAGTTCCAAAGTCGATGAAGGGGTGTTCCTTGGTTATGAACATCCTTCTCACAAGGGATATAGGGCACTCAATAAGACTAGGGGACTTGTGGAGATTGATAACTGCAATAACAACGAGCAAATAATATTTTTACAATCGTAGGTGGTCGATCCCACAGGGACTGTGCAACGAAATAGCCAAAGTACTAGCCACAATTTCTAGAACATAGAAGTTTGAAGATTTTGGAAAAAGGATTTTATTTGGAAACTTAAAGATAACAATACGAGAAAATAAAGGTTTTGAAAACAATTAAAGGAAAACACAGATCCTAGGGCTTATATTCTAATCATCAACATGCAATATCCATAAACTCAGCAATGGGGAAACAATAGATTTTGGTGTATTAAATTCCTTGGTCCGACAATTAAATCCTAGATTACTAAATAGTGACTTTCTCCTCTCGATCTCAAGAACACAAATTTAGTTAATCTCAATAATCATCTAATTAATTCCTATACAAGTTTCTTCCTTTTGAGACAGAAAACAAATATAATTAATTCTCTCATCCTATAACTTTAAACCTAGACTAAAATTCATCTCTCAATCCATCTTTAAATCTAGATTATTAAATTGAACTCAGAAAATTAAACCATGCTATTCAAGTTAATTTCAATTAACATACATCAGAAAAGAATACACATAGCCCTAGAACCTGTTAGGGTTCTAGCCATAAAACATGACTAGAAATAAAACAAACATATTATAGAATACCTTAAAATTGAAGTGGAACCTTCTAAGTCTTGTAAAAAATCCAATGCTAAAATATTCTAAGTGTAAAAACTAGGGTAGATTTCGTGCATAATAATAGAGTATTTATAGAGGAGCTAAAATATCTAATCTAGGTATTGGGCTAAAATATCAGAAATTGCCAAAACAAGCACAAAACTCCTTTTTGGGCATCTATATCGATCGACAGGATGCCCGTCGATCGACACAAGCGTCAAGTTGAAATTTAGGATTCCTTCTTGTGTCGATTTGCTTCCTTGTTCCCCCTATCGATCGACATGATCGATTTCGATCGACATGTGTGCATGTGTCGAGCTCTCCTTCTTCTGCCTTGCTTTCGATCGACATCCGACCTTTATGTCAATCGAGATGCACCGCGTCGATCGACACAAAGGTCCTACTTTGGGATTTTGGCTTCGTCTTCCAACTTTGGTTGACTTCCCGTGCGTCAATCAAAGCGGCACTCATGTAACTCGGCTCTTTCATCATTTCACCTCTTTTTAGCCCTAAATACCTGCAAAACTCTCCATCAAGAGCATAGCATCCTATATAACAGTCTCATGCACATAAATAAGTAAAAACATAAACTAATTGCACTGAAACAATGGAGAAAAATATAGATAAGTGAGTATAAATATGAACTTAGCAGAGATAACATGCAATGTTGAATTTGATGAGTCTATTTAGTGCGCGGGACCTTGAAAGGACTAGATTTAGACACTCAAGAGATCAAGGATGTCAATGAGAAACTAAGTTTTGGAAATGATGATACTGTTCCGGTTTATCAGACCTGATCTATGAATGAAATGTCTAATTCTTCAGTTGGCTCGGTTGGATTATAACCAACCGAAAGGGGCCCATGATGCTATATAACTTGTTGAGGCCTTGGATTCCATAACCCTAAATGCAGGTACAAATCAAGGGAGAATTCAAAATGGAAATTTAAAATTGGAAATGCTCAAACTGGAGTTGCTGAAACTGGAGCTGCTCAACCGGAAAAAATCATTCCATAAGACAAGGAATTGGAAACTGAAGAAGGAAAAACTGGAGATGAAGGAGAGAAGGAACCTAACATTTCAGTTTCTATGCAGGATCCAGTTTTGGAAGATCAACCTTCAATGCTTCAAGAGAGGAAGAACTGGGCTTAGATTCATCACTAACCCTTGTTCCGGTTTCAAGAACTGATTTTCTAGGATCTTCTACTCAACCAATTGAAGTTAGTCAGTTCCAGACGCCAAGGTGGTGAGATATCATCCAGAAGATAATGTGTTGTACAATATTCCAAATCCAGTTTGCATACGCCAAAGAAGTGCTTTGTTATCGTGCTTCATTTCTCAACAATTAGAACCAACGAAGATCGCAGATGCTCCGAAGTCAACAGATTGGACTAATGCGATGCAAAAAGAATTAGCAGACCTGTAGGGATTTTCAGGCGAACCGAATCGCCAAATCCAAATAAGTCGGACCGTTCATGGATGTTGAGAATAATAAAACATACGATTAAATATAGCATGCTCTTATGAATTAAATGCAGTGGATTTTCGAGTTTACCTTAACTCCGCAGTCTCAGATTCGATCTTTCACGTTTGAATTCCAATCCCTCGATTTAACCACACGAATTAATTAAATATGCAGAAACAGAAATTAGACAAATCCAATTTCTAGATTTAATTAAAAAGAAAGAGAGGAAAAGAATAATCTATTCTCCAGATTAGGCCTTCAGATTTGTATCCCAATGTTGCTCAATCCTGCTACTGGTGAGGATTCCACATGACTGTGAATTGTGTAAGCCAGAGTCGAATTTCTCCTCCTCCTGAACACAACAGATGCGCTGCCCAATCTCTCTCTCAATTAGGGTTTCAACTGATTTGAATTGTCATACACACTGAGAGAGAGGACTGTCTATTTATAGACTTAGGGTTACAAACCATAATGGGCTACTTGGCCTCTTTTCAGCATATTTAATTGGGCCAAATCTGGAACCTTATGCAAATAATAAAGTGAGCCTATGAATTAATTAATTACCTTGTCCACAACCCAGGACACAATTAATTAATTAATATTAATTATTTTTCACCACAGAATTAATATTGACCTACCCCTTTATTACCACATTATGAGAACATGCTGCATTTACTTGAGAATCCCCATATTTAAGGTTACTGGACATTCATTAATTAATCAGAGCTTCTAACAAACTCTATCTTGAATTAATTAATATCTTATTTCATGAGCAATACCACTCAAACCTTATCACTCGTGCTTGAACTTAATTAGTCTGTAGGACTTTAGCACGATGAATGTTATTGAGCTCCTAAGGGAATGTCCCCATCCTACTACTCAGATATGGTTACCTAGCTCCAGTCTCAGGCTGTAATACACGAACTGCTATTACCCAAGATGCGGGTATACGAGCACGTTACTCAAGCTCTCCACCATGGCAAGTCAAAGCAACAGTCAACCCGTACATACCCCTGAACCTTCGTTAGGATTTGGGCTCAATCAAGATCGAGATCTTGTATTATCTGATGTCAGACAGTAGAATACATCTCACTGTGGTCCAATCAATATGCAACCGCACGTACCAACATATCAAATAATCAAGACAAATTACTTCTTTCCGACTATGCTGCAGCCTACACCGACAAACTTATCCTCGTATGCTATCTCGGCTGTGATAATATTTATATCTCACTAGGTCAAGTGACCATACTATATTCTGCAATCAACAACACGTCGTATGATCGTCCCTATCAATGAGATAAGAGGATACCGTTGTTACTCGTATGTAAGTTTGTTTAACAGATAGAAAATACCGTTGAATGTATACTCATTGTAACTAATGCTTTCTGTATACAAAACCCAACAAGACCAACACACCAAACATTCATTGGAACCAAATAGATTTTCAAGAACAAGCAAGATGAAACTGGCACGATCGTGAGGAACAAAGTTAGATTGGTTGCGAAAGGTTATGGCTTGAAGCCATTCGACTATTCTTGGCATATGTTGCACATCACAATTTCACAGTTTTTCAGATGGATGTGAAAAGTGTGTTTTTTAACGGGGAACTGAAATAAGAAGTCTATATTGAATAGACCCAGGCTTTGAAGAAGGAAACCAAGTTTATAAGCTGATAAAAGCTCTATATGGGTTGAAACAAACACTTAGAGCTTGGTATGAGACTTTGTCTCAGTTTCTTCTCAAGAATGGTTTTAAGAAAGGAAAAATTGACACAACTCTCTTTAGAATCAAGGACATAACTAGCATCCTGTTAGTTCAAATATATGTCGATGATATCATCTTTGGTTGCAAAAACTTAAGTTTATACGAGAAGTTTGCCCAATTGATGCAAAGTAATTTTCAGATGAGCATGATAGACAAGATGACATATTTTCTTGGTCTACAAGTTATTTAGTCTAAAGGAGGGATTTACATCAACCAAAGGAAATACACCAAGGACTTAATCAACAAGTTTTTCCCAGAGAAAACTAAAGCCTTGAGGATTCCTATGAGCACAGTGTTCAGATTAATCTTGATGAAGAAGGAGAACCAGTAAACCCAACGAGCTACAGATGAATCATTGGATCTTTATTATATCTGATTGCAAGCAGGCTGGATGTTGGTGTTTGTGCGAGATCTCTAGCTAATTCTAAGAAGTTGCACATGGAAGCTGCCAAGAGGATTGCGAAGTAACTTAAAGGAACTGAATCCTTAGGTATATGGTATCCCAAAACTGACGAACTGACTCTAAATGCTTATTCAGATTCAGATTTTGGAGGTTGCAGAAATGATTGGAAGAGCACAAGTGGAACTTGTCAGTTCCTAGGCCATAAACTGATTAGCTGGTTTAGCAAGAAGCAGGATTCTGTAGCTACATCTACCACCGAAGCTGAATAAGTAGGAACTTCAAGTTGTTGTGCTCAGTTGCTTTGGATCAAGCAACAATTGTTGGATTATGATGTCAAAACTGGATGCGTATCAATATATTATGATAATAGCAGTGCTATGTGCATCACTAAAAATCCAGTTCACCACTCAAGGACAAAGCACATTGATATTCGACATCATTTTATCAGAGATCATGAGGAGAAGAAGGATATACCATGGGATATATCAGAACTAAAGATCAATTAGCAGATATCTTCACCAAGCCTCTACCAGAAACCAGATTCAAAGAATTGTGCATCAAACTTGGTTTACTTGAGTTTGATGAAATCTCATTTGAAGAGGAGTAGATGCGGATTAAAACTGAGTCCTAGCTCTCAGTTTTCAGTTTTCTGGATTTCGCGCTCAGTTTTCAGTTTTTGGATCTTATACTTAACCATTTTTTATTTATCAAAAAGTGGTATCTAGGAAGAAATTGAAAAACTGATATTTTGAAAACTAAGTTCCTAGTTTTTGGGTTTGGATTTCATTCAAGGAAGGTTGTGGAATTAAATTGAGTCTGAGCTCTCAGTTTAGAACTTGAAAAAATGAAATGAAAATCAATTTTTAGTTTTCGAGCAAGAGGCGGGTCATTCGAATTCAAAATCCTGACTTACCTCACACGCTTCATTAAATTCTAGGCGAGTGGACCAATCCAGAGGTGCCACGTGTCAACCCCACTCCCCCATGTAGAAATGTGGCACAACAGTCAAACATGCATCGAACCCATCCACAAACATCCGGAGGTGTGTGTAAGGGTTCTCCACAGCTCGGCCACCAAATTGGTTCTGTCGAACCATTTGAATAAGGCCAAATTTGAGTTCAAAGTTATTGGCATTAATACCAATAATAAATCCCTCATTACCGGACTGTGGTCTGTACCTCCTCGTCATGGCATTGGGATCCTCATCATCGGAGTCCTCTCTGAGCATTCTTTATTTTTCTTGCTTTTTTTCTCTCTTTGTAGCCTTAGATCTTTCAGCTTCCCTTTCCACCATTAGCTGCTTGACCAATTCCCACATCTGGTTCATCTCTTGGACCAGTAGTAGGGCACTCCTTGTTGTGATTTAGGTGCCGGGTCCTCCAAAGGTGGCATGTTCAGGTTATCCTCTTCATTTTGATTGTTAGGTGGCTCCATCTCGGTGATTTTGTTGTGTTAGTGTGTCCACTGATGGTTGCTTCAATTTTTGGGTTGAGGACCTCGAGTGGTTTCCCTTAAGACCTCGTATTCATCCAAGACCAGAGAAAACATACAAAAATGGAAAAAAATTAGCCTGCGTCAACCGACACGGGGGTGTGTGGAGTGTGGACCGACACATAAAAGTTTTATGTGTCGACCGACACGAGCTGTGCGTCGGTCGAAACGGAACACAAAAACCAACAAAACTCACGCACACGAACATAAACTAAATAAAAATAAAAATACCTCAATCCGATTAATCTTTAAACAAATTAGTAACATGATAAGATCTAACAATCACGACAACGATGCTAATTTGATAACTGCAAAATTCGCAGATTAATTGCAAATATAGTGCCAAATAAATTTATAAGATATCCAAAGATAGTCGAACCCAAATGAGTTGTATAGCGAACTCATCTTATGTACTAATCACAGTTTAAAGATTTATTGTTTGAGTAAATCAGAAATTGGGTTTTGGTTTTCAAAAATAAAGTTAACAATGCAGAATCTAAAGGGGTTTTGAAAGCAAATTAAAAGGCACAGATTCTAGGACAAATAATCAATCAGAATACATGCAAGATAATCAACTCTACAATGGTAGGAAATCAAAATAGAATACTAGAATTCCTTGGTTGGGCAATTATAGCTTAGGTTACTATCATGTGGCTGTATATGCTTGGTTGGCTTCAAGAACACAATAATAACCAACCTTAATAAAGACATCAGATTCATTCCCTAAAATTAATTACTCTTCCTTTTGAGACATAAAATCAATTATATTCAACTTCCTCTTCCTGTTATTAATCTTCTCATCTCGGTCTATCAATTAACAACTATAAATCTATAATCAAATTCATCTCTCGATCCATAATCAATTCTAAATTATATTAATTAAATCAGGAATTGAAACCATGCAAATTGAGTTGATAAATCTAAACATGCATTCAAAACTGATTATTCATTGCCCTAGAACCTGATAAGATTTCTAGCCACTCATGATGGAAAGAAACAAAAGAAACATGTTATTAACTTGCATAATAAAAGCAAACAATAAAAATAAAGATTGATCGAGTCTTCAATCTCCGAAAACTTGAATACTTGATGAACAAATGAATGAATAATTAAAAACTGAATGATTCCCACCTAAACTCGAGCTATATGGATATATATAGAGGTAGAAGTGTGTATTTTGGGATGTAGGATACAAAATAAGATTTAACCATAAAAATAATAAATTTTCCTTTTTCTGGGTCCGCGTCGGTCGATATGGAGCTGCGTTGGTTGACGTGGATCTTCTACGTCGGTCGATATGGAGCTGCGTTGGTCGACACAGATCTTCTACGTCGGTCGAAACAGAGACCTCCAATTTTCGCACTTTTCCAGACTTAGCCATTTTTTGCCCCTTTCGACCCTTCTGCGCAGTCTCACGGTTTTGGCCATAACTTTTGCTCCCAAACTCCGATGGACCCGATTCCAGTTGCGTTGGAAAGATAATTCAAATATCTTTCTATTGCCATGATCCAGTAGCTCAAATTCCATGTTTGGAAGAATTTGTGACTGTTTATTAGAGCATCAACTGCTTTCGGTACGAGTTTCCAATAAATTTGGTCTAAAATATGCAAAATCTTACCACAACAAGTATAATAGCTCATAACCTCGACTTATGCTCAAAATATGTAAATAAACTCGATAAAACTAAATAAAATACTAAAAAATAATATAGATAAGTGAGTCAAATTACGAACTTATCAAGCACCTGAAACTCACCCCAAGAACAAGCCGTTAATCTGTCAACTTAAAGCTCTCAAAAGCACTCTGAGATTTTGTATGTCTAAACACGAGGCTTAGCTCTCTAGCTCAAGCTTTCTGAATGTTCTATGTATCTGTAAAGTACACGAGGCTTAGGTGTTTATTACTTTTCAAGTAATAAACACAACAGTCAGTTTTCCTCTCTGGAATTCTGATTGTCACTGGCACAACCAACCACCTAAAGTTCTTGGAAGAACAAAAAACATCCACCATTTCAGTTCGAAGAATGCGAGGTGCGTCCTCACTTCAAGACTGAAGAAGGAAGCAAACAACCAAGTTTCTGGGTGAGTGCGCTAGCAGGCCGAAGGACATTGGCATCCAACAGGCTAGTTGTAGATTGGAGGATCTTGTAATCTGTTACTTAGTGAATTCCCGGATTAAGTTCCAAAGAGTGGACGTAGGACTTGAGGTTCCGAACCACAATAAATATCTTGTGTATTTTATTTCTTTATTTAAGTATCTTCATTCTAAGTTTTCAAGTTTATTTGAAACCTTCAATACTTTCTAAGTATTGAAGTGTATATCTGTGAATTGAAACTTAAACTATCATAGTTTAAGTTTAGCTAAAACATGTTTTCGGAAACTAAAAACTGAAAGTTTCAATTTTCAAAGTGCAAACATAATTAAATTACTTCCGCTGCATATAAAATTACTTTGATCTCGGGACCAACAATTAATTAATCGATAGGCCTTATTTTCTATTTGCATTATGGTCCTTGGTCTGGCCCATTAAAGCTCAAGGCCATTTGAGATCAAATGTCTGCTATAAATACCCCTCAGACTCTCAGATCACAACACACCACAAGATCATAAGTAGCAAAGCAGCAGACCAGTGATTGGGAGCTGTGATAGGCGATTTTGATTTTAGAAAGAAAAAGGAAATTTGGCTTCTCGATAGGCATGGAATCCGGAGGGATTTATTTCCTTGTTTAATTTTAGAAGATTTAATTCCTTCTTCTTGTAGGATTAAATCTTGTTGTGCAAGAAAGAGGATTGAGGATCAAGTCTCTGCGCACCCATTTCAACAGTTTCAACAATACAGGTAAACGATCTTCTGCATTTTAATACAAGCATGCTAGGATTATTCATAAGCATAGAAATTCATTTTTGATATCCAATTTCAACCTAGGTTATGGATTGACAATTCAATTTGCCATCAATCCCTTCAATTGGTATCAGAGTCAGATTGAATTAATTGGCTCTGTCAAGAAAAATAATATTGTCTATGAATATGCATGATATTATTGAATTGCAATTGTATGTTTTTTGGATTGTATATTTTTCATTCCTCGTGGTTCTCAGGTTAATCCACCCATTTATAAGGATTTGTTTTTAATCTACGAGATAAATCTGTGGTTAGATTTATTTTTCTTGTTGTATGATTGTTTTGTTTCCTTGTAATTTTCAATTTCAAATTAAATCTATAAAAATAAAAGATGAAGAACACGAAGAACGAAGCAACCGCACGACACGCACAACACATGGCGGCACACAACAGCACCGGCACAATAGTAGTTGTTGGTCCCGGATTATCAGGGTATAACTTGGCAGCGGAAAATGTGATTAATCGTTTCTTGCACTCTGCTGGTTACTCAGCT